>JTDE01001189.1:0-12963 GCA_014338405.1 Paragonimus skrjabini miyazakii
AACGCAAACTGGTGAATTCGATTAAAGGAACATTTAACGCAGCGGGACTCCGTATTAACCCGGGTGCAGAAGCTGTCGGTGCCACCACACACTGTATCTATCAATTTACATGTAATTGTAAAGAAAGTTACATAGGCAGAACCGAGAAGTGCTTGATCTTCAGAGCGAAGGAACACTTGCCTAAATGGGCGCAGAACTCCCTATTACAGAAGAACGGCAATGTCGTTGAAACACGCAAACAACCAGCGTCTGCAGTCGCAAGACACTTCCTGACCACTGGTCACATTATCGACTATGCTTGTGCATTCAGAATCCTGTTACATCATTTCAACTCAAGATTCTTGCAGCTTGCTGAGGCGTTCCCAATCAATCATCTGAAGCCGGTCTTGTGTGTTCAGAAACAAGTGTAAGTGAATTCGACCCTGCCCTGGATTTGCTGACCTTTCCTAACCCTCCAGTCGACTATCCATGCCACCTACCTCTAACTTTTCGATGTAGAAAACTGTTTCATGTTATTGTAAATTTGGTACTGATTGGTCAATACGAAATGCTTGTGTCTACCATTTTTCGTCTTTTAACTGTTTTGTTCAAACTTCGGAAGGGAATGAACCGTTAAATTTATTCAAATAGGCTGATGTGTGTGCACCACACACTCATCAGGTCACATAGCATTTCTTATAAGTAGTACAAAAGATTTAATAATGCACGATACCCAATTGCGGAAAAAACCGAACTTCAGCTGGAGTCGGACCAACCCCAAGAACGGCAAGACTTCATACAACATATGCTGTACCAGTTGAGCTGCGAAATAATATACACTGTTCTTTTTATTCTTGAGATCGATGAAGTGGTTCTGTAATTATTTCAACTTACATTTTTACTCACTGACTTCGCTCCCACTATGTGAGGCCTGGCTACTGTTCGTGTCCAACCCACCTGGGAATTAGCCTACTTTCTGTTATTGCATAAACGATTTATCGCTTTTTTTTCTTTTTAGACGAAACCTACCGTGGGAACAGCATAATTGTGACGAGCAGATTGGGTTCTGCTCTTAAGTGACTGTATTCCTCCTGTCTTCCATCTCTTCTAGACAGTGAAATGCTGCCTCTAACATAGGACGTCAGTAAATGTTATATTCGTAGACATTAGAGAGGATTTGTTTCAGTCGGCAGAGCATTATTTTGGGACTGTCTGACAAGAATGTGTGTGACCGACAAACATGTTGGTATCTTGAAGACAGTTTTTCGTTAGACCTCGGTCCGGTTTGAAACTTATGACAATCTATCATCAACCTTCCCTATCTGAAGTGGTGTGCGACTTGGTTGTCTCACTTCTTCTCTCTCATTGATCTTTGCAGTGAATGAGTCCTTTGAGTGCACTGAAACATACTGTGAATATAATAACTTGAAAATTATCGCTTTTAGACTTGAGGTGCGTAGGTGACATTGCCGTAATCTGTGATATCAAACAGGGGGTGCATGAGGTCGTGGACAATTGAAGCTTTCTAGACCACCATTTGGGTATCGCCTACTGCATCTTTTTAATTTAGAGTGTTGTTGCAAAGTTGGCATGATGTACACCTGCCTTCGCCTATGATGATGAAACATCAGAAGTTGTAAGTTTACTTACCTTGAAGGTCACACCAGCGCTGATGGAATGGTCGATTATACTGCCGAAGCTTAGATAGTATTTGGCAACTTATAACATCGATGGTATTGGCAGGGTCGGAGTGTTCAAGCGAAAACCAGTGTATGCCGCAACTGCACGAGCAATCTCGTTATATGGCTGCGAAACCTGACCTGTTAATATGAAGGACGTTCAGCCACGTCGGTCTCCGAATCATTAGCATTGCATGCGCACACGATATCAGCAATGATGAATTTGCTCCTTGGGACAGACTTTTCAGTCTAATACTCTCGTATTGTAAGCTTCGCTTGTTTGGACACATCTCACTAATCTTAACTCGCTGTTTACAAAAGCATACTTTGTTTACGAATAGTGAGCTAAGTTGTAAACGACAAGCTAGTGATCAACATGTAACTTGTGTCCAAAGCCTGATGACGTTGGTGTCGAAGATCGTTTCAGTAGAGCTATCCGCCTTCTTTGAAATCGGGAGACATTGTTTGATATGACAAAAAATGGAACTCGATAGAGTTCGTGATATTAGTCTTCTCGTACCTCTGTTGTCACGCTTCTGACTTCTAGTAACCAGCTATATTGAACATGACTTACCTGTTTACTAAGGGCATGTTTCAGAGCGCCACATCCTCCTGGAGTGTTATGCTTCTATGAAAAGGCTTGATAATTCCGTCTCGAATTCCAGCAACAGTATGGTGCCTGTCGATGCAAATATTTCTACTTAATTTGTATGAACTGTAGAAAGGCTGTTGGATCGGAGAATATAACATGACGTTTAATTTTGAGCAGCTTGTGTTGGAAACTCGTTTTCGGATGTAAGCAAATTAAGTTTATTCTCCGTCAGCAACAGTCATCATCATCATCATAGCAGCCATGAACCTAACTATGTACCACTATGGAAGAACACGCTACAAAGAGGTTTGAAAATTAATAAAAGACTAAGCGGAATAACTAGAAATGGTCTGGACGCAGATATGCCATTGACTGCGACACACCGCCATCTCGGACAGCGTCTCTAACCAGCGGTATGACACACGACCTAGGAATTCTTTTTGGGTAGGTACACAACAACTCAGGTTGAATACAGCATTCAGTTCACGAATGTCTAAGTTAGACGTGCTTCAGGGAAGTTGTATGACATTCATAAGTTGATACTGAGCGCGGATGACCCCTAAACTCATGGTGTTCTCACCGGTTATTTTCACTAGTAGGACGTCCAAAGTTTTAATACGATTTGATGGGAAAAAGAAGAAAGTGGGAACATATTGTCGATAAAACATTTCGAAGTCCACATCTGTTGTAGTTCATGATATACAGATCGATCGATCGAGTTGTAATTTCTACTATATCTGACTTGTTTTCATGGCTATCTGATTCACATATACTTTTAATGATATATGTTTGGCTGTTGAGTAATCTGTGGTCTGTTGACCGCATTATATACTGAGACACCCTACAGTTAGGTATAACCGCATGGTGATCAAACAACAGCATGGCTATGAAATATGGTGACTCTGTCTGTTGAGCGAAATGGGTTGGTGTCGCTTGCTTGGCTTGAGTTCTCGTGGTCACATAAATCGCTCACCAGAAACTCTATCCGAGATAGCAGTATACTGTAGTCATTGGTGTACTTGCATTCAAACCATTTCTAGTTCTCCCGTTTGGTCGTCTTTTGTTATTATTTTCTATTCTCTTCACTAGCGTTTTCTTCTAAGATATTTCACGTCACCGTTGGGGTGAGCTGCGACTCGAGTCACAGCACCTTCTGGTCATGCTCAAGACCGTTGTGACGGTGATACCTGCAGTCACCAACACAGAACAAATGCACATATTACCTCTCAGGCAAGAGTTTTTACATGGGCAAATGTGATTTCGCTGTTACCGGGTTGTTAGGCCTCAGGCTGCTCGCCTGGGTTACTTGAGAAACTTCGATGGCTTATCAATACGAGACTGCATGGTGATAAGTTTATCTTTCGTTTGTTGTCTTTCTTTGCTGCGCGATCCTCCGCCGTTGTTTTTCAACACACATTGTTCGAGCTATCGACTCTAATACTGTACAGAAGTTCATCTAAGTAGGCTAAGAAGTAGCGCTTGCATCTAGACAGCATTAGTTATTTTTAATCAAGCACGTTGGTATACCTCCTATCCCTGTCCATCTGTTTCCAATGAATTCACCCCCTCCCCACTCTTTTTCGGTGACTACGTCGCCAAAATTTCCCGTTAGACTGATGTTCGACTTTCCTGAGCTTATTTGACAACAGGGCACTACTTGGACTGAATCTACTTCATTAGTGAGTATCTCGGTTGTATTGAAGAAAGACGCACATTACAAGCGTAATCTATACCAAACCGACTGTAGTTCAAATAGTTGAATTATAGCTTTATCACCGACTCACCATTGTTTTGTGTAATTCACGTCATAGTATTCAGTGGAGACTCAGTTGCTCAAATTGACAGGTTGAACGCATCAGTCTGAATGCAGATGGCTAACATTGGAACCTTGTTTACCGGACAAACTTCGGTGGTCTTAAATTGCAACATTAAGCTGGTAGCGATCTGTGTATAATCAATACGAATTAGCTTGTTTTTCAGGCGTCAATGCACCACTTAGTGACCTTATCAGTTGGCCATGCACTTGACCATATCACTACTAGTTAAACTGCTTAAGGACTGTAAATCTGGATAAAGCATTTGCATGTGATATGTCATTCCTGCGATCTGACAGAACTGAACCCCATCATCAAAACCTAACGTTTGTAGCCGAATTAGCCGACTTACTAGAGCTCAGCGTCTACCTGAGATACTGTTCCAACATCATCTTCTCCGGATGACTTTAAGGTGCAATTGGCACATGAAATGTGTAGTGCGACAGTGTGGTTCTGTTGTTCGTTCAGCTGTTAACTATGGGGCTTCTGTGTGCCCATTTGAGTTTATTGGCGTTCATCTGAATGTGTCATCCGGAAGAGCGAGTCCAGTTCGCAACTCTACTCGTTGGGAATTTAGAAGGCAGTTGAAAGCAAATTCGCAGGATTGGTGGACTCAATGTGTGTTCGAGGGGGTGGTGGTGCTGATGCAACTGGGGGAAATTTTCATCTTGCCGGAGCCACGGGTAACAGGAAACCAAATGTGAACCAGACAGGGGTGAAACCTGATCGCTTAGCATGCTGTAGTGAACAGTTAAAGTGGCCACCAGTGTGTTTTATGCACCCTCAACATTCCTTGGTTTCTGGTTAATTCTCTGTGAACAGAAGCAACAGTCTCACATTTGGTAAAGTGTTTTTATTTGCCAAAAAGTACCTGGTTTATATGGACTCTTTTTGGTAAATTTTAAATGGTTCACCCACGGGTTGTTTCACGATTTAATTTTAGTTGACATCGCCTCATTTATGAAGAGATCATACATTGTGTCTACGCTGGTCATCGAATATATAGTCACTTAATATCTGTCGTCTCAATACTGCTTGCTGTCATTTTGTCTCGCCTATTACTTTTTTGTTAGAACGGTTAATCATTCTTTACCGCATTCATAAAGTTTTCAAGCTGCACCAAACGCTGGGACACAACCATTTATCTAGGATGTCAACAGTCGTCACCTTGGACACTCAGGGAACCTTCGCTCTAGCTGACTGAACTGCATTTTTAGGCCGTCTAACAAGAGGAAGTTAACTGAGGGAGTTTTCATTTCTGAGCCAGTAGTGATCAAAACTTGAGTCCAGTGAGGGTTTGGGGCGTGCGTATGAAACACTAAATGTTTAGCACCAAAACGGATGTAATTTTATTCGTAAGAATATAACCGAAGTCTCGTAGATAACCACTCATTGGCTTATGATCCATGATATTTCATAACTGACCCGGGCGCTCATAGCGCTAAGTGAAGTAATCGGGGAACATTGTGAACAGTTAATACCGCCTGGTCTAACATCTTATACAATTTCATACGACGAAATCCAACGCTTAATGCCAATTTCAGTATGTTTTAAACTAGTTGTTAGATCATTCTATCGATGGCTTATAATTTGTTTGTTGCGCCACTTGATTATAGTTCCCGTGTTGTCAATTTATCAGGTTTGTAAGAACTACGTTTTGGACATGTATGGAATTATTATTATTATTAAGCACCATACTCCATTCTAGATACTCATTTTCGCGTGCATCACTCAAGCGTTTTTATACGGTCGTCAAGTGAACGCGGGTTACTTATATTATCCTTCTGTGTTGGGTGGTGTGTGTGCATTTTCTGTGTGAATGTTTGTCGGCCTTTGCACTCTGTTTTGAATCTTTTGTACCTGTTAGTGTTGACATTTTAGAAGAGTAAACGTGACGAACAATTGTTTTCGATAATTCATCATCAGGTCAATACAATTATATAGATTCAGCAAAATCAAAAAACAGTGTGTACACAAGATAAAGAGGTTTAGCAGAATGTCACTGGATCAAGCAGAACGTTACAAAATATCCAGGCCTCTATAGGTCAGTCATTCAAAGCGCAAATCTCTAGTGTTAACGATGGGTGGTTTGGAGTTCCACCCACCATTACGTCACAAAATTATCGGTTAGAGTTTGGGAGGGCATGCAAACTGGTGGAGTGACCTTTGGCCACGGCATCTGCAGGGCTTGCACGAATTTTTGTGTTTGAACACAAGATCGGATTGAGTAGTCGAATGGCGATCGATTTAGCAGTAGCCAACATCCGTTGTCTGATCAGTCTGGAGTGGTTTATCAGGACTTTGTAGACAATACGGAACGCCTGGGTAGGATCAACCCGGTGATCAGTATAAGTTAGATGTGCGACGACCGCACTGTTGATGGATTTGGTTGAACTTGTCCCGATCCACGCTGGATGGTGTTCTTCAATCCGTTTTGACAAACGCCTCGTCATGCCACCTACGTATTCTGCTGTACAACAGCAGGAAAATGAGTATACAACCATGGATTGGTCGAGGACATGGAGTTTGTCTTTCAAGCTCAAAGTTAGCAGGGGGATGTGGTGAACCAACTGCGAAGCGTTACCGCCGGAAAAGTGTGCCTAAGAGTCTGATAAAGTCGACGGTTTAGTGTCTGTTGCAATATCACTCTCAAACGGGAGGCAAATGAAAACAGCTTTCTTCTCTACCGTGGTTATCTGACTGTGTGGCTTAGACACGATCATGTTCCAGGTTATGAACCGATCCGGGTAGCCAATTTCCCTCAACACATTGGCGATTGTCTCCAGTTCCTAGTCTATTGTGTCTGAAGAGCAAATTTTCACTGCTCTACTAGTAAGGCAGCGGACAAGATTTCGTTTTCGCTTTAAAGGCAGGAAGCTATTGAAATTTGTATACTGCCCAGTCCAGTTCGCTTTACTATAAACGGAGCTGATTTGCTGACCCGTAAGTATTACTTGGTTAGACGTTCGAAAACGAAGGAGCTAGCAGCATGCTATTTTCCTTGATTTGTAATTGTGTTTGTTGTCTATCTGGTGTTTACAAGACCATAGTTGAACAAAATGGTTCACTTGTCACCAACCATTTGTGGCTACTTGACGGATTGGGTGAACATTTTTGGAAACAGTTCAATCGGCTTCAACCATTTTATATTGATGACACAAACAGGATGTTCATTTTTTGTTCAGACGGCTCTCTGTCGGAAGCAGAACTGATCATGGAGCTTAACAAGTCCATATCTTCTCCCATCTCCTCTTTTCAAATATATTGATGAAAGGATCACATTAGGACTGACAATAAGCTTTCGGATGGTTTGGTAAATTGGAACGATAACATCATCACTCACTGCCCTTTTTATATTGATGACTCGACATCTATTTGACAGTCACAAAGGCATCAGTTTTATTTCGTTCACATTTAGTTTGCTCCCTGAAAGTTAGTCGGATTTATGGTGAACAAGCAAGATTCTCATCCCCGTCGTAAGTGCAGAAATCTGTCCCGCATGCATCAAAAGTTTTAGCAAACTCAGAGTGTTTTATCATTGTTGTCCTCTTCAGCCAGCCTATAGTAAATGGGAACCGTGTGAAGGACGCTGCTGGTCTGCCATGTCTATCTCCAAAGTGTTCACATGCGCGAACATTTAGTGAAATGGGTAACTTGCACAGTCCGAGATGGTCGAGTCTTGTGTCCCATATGTCTACTGAGCGTTAGTCTTCGAGATCAGCGATGATCGGGAAACGTCGTGGTCATGAAGCTGTTAACTAGTGATTGATGTTGACAGGTGTCACCTGACCTAGTAATCACTCAAATTTGAAGTTAAAACCGCTATTCGTGTTGGCATATTTCCACAACCAATGGTATGTCTACATCGATAACATCTTCTCTATTTACTTTTTTCTTTGTTCTCTTTGTTTTTAACGAAAATTTGCTTATAGTATATTCTTCGTCATTGTTACCGTGACCGCCAGCTGGTGTCTCAGCACCATCTGACTAGGCTCATGACCATTTGCGCATGTATGGATTGTCAATGCTCTGCTATGATTTATTAGGGCTAATCTACACACACAAAAGTTCTGAATCGATAGACTGAAATTAGAGCAAACTGCGTAACCGGAGCAGTTTATTGTATACCACTGAAACGATCTGAATTGTTCCGTCCTTCGGTTAATTCAACGTCATATAGATTGAATATCAACCACAATTGATCGCAGCCGTCACGTTCTCATAGACTTTCCAGTCGGCCCCTTTCGAAAACTGGCACTAGACTCGAGTTTCGATCTCGTTAGAACTCGTCAGTAGTACATATCCTTGTCACTACCGAAACTAGAACTCCGGCCATGCTTTTCATGAGGCAACCGTGTTGACCACTGCGCCACTGACCTCACATTAGACACGGCCGAATGTGAACGCCTAACCACTTTCGCTTGTGAATACTGATCGGATTGCCCGATCGTCTCTATAGAAGACACAGTAACTGTCCTGTTAACCCTAATTGTGGATGGCGTTCACTCTATATGAGACGGTCGAATTTTATTGCAACCCATGTGTCTAGTTAACTAAGTTTCCTGCCAACCTGTTATTCTATTTCTCTGCTCACATTGATTACGTTACTGGCATAAACTGTGCTTCGATAGTTCTGCTCCGTTGCATGAGAGCAACTTTTCAAAGAACCGAGTAGCCTTACGTTCATATTATTTGTACTTTGCATGTAGTTAACATGACGGACCGCACTTGTTTGACCTCGCTGGTGTTCTTAGTGGTTTCCAGATCCAATGGTCTTAGAATTACTAAAGTACAAGCCAGATCCATAATCGATCCAACCCTAATCGCCAGAAGTAAAATTGGTAGTTTTCAGTATCCCGATAGTGAATTAGTCCTGTTTAGCCGTAAGGTAATAGATGCGAACGATCGATTTCTGTAGTCACGTCTGTTGCAAATAAGCTTGAAAAGAACAAAGATTACAATGAGATCTTTCTACATTTCTAAATAGATCCAGGTACGGGTTTATATTTGCACGTGTCCGGTCATTCTGCGCTGTTATTTCTTGTATCGCTCAACCTTACACCAACCCAGTTCTCAAATTCAACACGAAACTTAATTGGTGGATTTTTTCAACTGATACCAATCATAACCGTTTGTTAAATTTTCTGAATGCTATTATGAATGTGTGGTTCAGGTTCGTTGAGTTAATTGTCGCTCATTTGCTGTAGTTGTGAGTATGTGAAAAGTAGCAAAAATTCAACCCTTGGAATGCATAACGCTTGTCATTTGCTTGACTTCGTTCCATTTTACCGCGTTTAACAAAGTGTATGTTACCTTCTCTGAATGTAAATGTTGGACATAGATCTCATCTACTAAAAAGTGCCGGTCTAAGCTTGAATAGCGCCATAGCACTGCATCCATATGATAAATACACGTAACAAATCTACACGATTGAGCCTGTGAGATGACAATCATTTCATGCATTCTTAACAATCGCATAATCTGCAAACTGGGAAGGTTCTTAGAATATTAAAAATTGTAGTCAAACCAAAGTAGTTTAAACTAATCAGAGATCAGTGACGTTATGGTTGCAGCTGGGCAGAAACCACTTCTTAGGTATCTCAATTGAATTTGCCATGACCTTATCTTGATCAAATACAGAACCTTGTTGAGTTGCTTGTTTTCTGATTACTGAGAATAAGCGAACAAATGGGGTCTTCTCTAATGGTTTCTCTGTTTGAACATCACAACAACCAGCATCTATGTGTGTGAGCTAACGTCATATTGTGCTAGAAATTGTGCTGTAAATCTGTTGAAATAACTACTCATGCTGGGCTTCTTAAATGTCACCGCGATTTGACCAAGTTGTCTGTGAAGAAAGGAAGTTTAATGAAGACTGCCAAGAAGTTGTACAACACTTTCTCTACGACTGAATTGTTGTTTATCCGTAAGCCACAAACCCCTTGTAATTGTCTCATACAGGTTACTTACATAAGGGTGTCAATAAGTTTCTCTCTGTTGTTTTATCTCTTAACTGCAGTTTGTTCTTATCGTGATTATATGATAGTCGTACACAAGTGTGAACCACTGGTTTAGTGCTGGTGTTAGTGAGATAATGAAAATTAATATGTAAGACATAACATTTGTTAATAGACGCATTCGGCTGCTAGTTAGAGCATAATTCCCGTTGCTGACGAACGTGGATACACAAAATACTGCCAACATTCTCCTATTTTGTCTTTTAAATTTAACTCGTTTCTTCTCTCCCATATCTTCATTGAATTATTTCTTCACGGCTTTGTATCAGTTCAGTCCCCGACCTATACTGCTACCTTGGCGAGGTGGTCGGGCTTGTGTACTGTTTTGATCCGGCGGACTATGCTGATTAGGACTCCGGTCCTTCCAGGTGCCAGCTTGTCAGACAGGCCAAAGGGGAGCAGTCAGACGAAAAGCAGTTACACTCATAGGGTTGTATGTCGCACTACTGACCGCGTAAGAGTGCTTAGGTACTGAGGCACGATCCCATGGGCATACAGCAGTCTTTTCTCAATAATTTTCACTCTTCTTAGTAACGTTTTCTTCTAGGATATTCCACGTCACTGTTGAGGTGAGCGGCGGCCCGAGCCACAGTACCTTTTGGTCAGGCTCATGACTGTTATGATGATGATGATCAGTTTAGTCAGTTAGGAAAAACTACGCACTCAAAGAGTGAGTATCTGGGTAAGTTATATTGGTGTGTCGAAAACGTATCAAGAAACTTCTCCAAAATGTTAATCACGATCGCTCAAGAAACAGACCTGATAAAGAATGCGATACCATACGTGCAAATAGTTTATTTTTTTTGACAGTCTACGAGTAGAGGTTGGTTAGAATGAATTTTCTTCGCAAATTTTTCACAAACGACATAGTGCTTGAAAGTAGTAAACTTGATCAAGGTTGTAAGGCGAAAAACATTATTACACTTGAAAATACATTCAAGTTATCCGATTCAGTGCGTAAGCTATTTTTAAAGAGGTGTAGGCAATGTTACAGGAATACAGTACGACCAATGCCAGAGAACAAGTGTGGCACTAGACAATTAAATTACGTGCTAAAGTGTAATGAGTGTAAATGAGGCGTACAGTATAGAAGGTTAGTTTTCTTCTGTTACTTGGAGCTGTTGTCTTATGACATGGCCAGAAAAGGTTATGTGTTTAAACCACGTGCAGTTATTTGACAGTAGAAAGCTTAGGAATAGTATAATGTTCAGTAGAGAATAAACTACAGCTGATGGAGCCACTGCGAAAACCTTGATCCATAAGAAACAAACACATAGTACCCTGAAGTTTACAAATTTTAAGAGTGACAAAATGGGAAACAGGCCAGGTGCGTATTATAAAAACAATAGGCAACTGTCACTGTGATGTACTCCTTCAACAGCTATGTTGTCCGAAAAATGGGAAAGGAACGTGTTACAGGGAAATGACAAATCGTTCACAAAATGAAAGTAACAAAGAGGCAGTAAAAACAATTTATCAGTTAATGTCTCTAGGTTGCGCTTTATCCGTAAACTAACTATCATTGAGTGGGATTAGAAAGTATCTAACACCAACACCTTCAAGAATTCTCCGCATAAGCCTTCTGTCAAAGCAGTTGAAACATCAGTGTAAGCCAGGAATCGCAGTCTTGTATTTTTACACTCTCGTCTAGCGCTGCTGAGATTGCATGAGTTAAACAGACTAGAGCTCCAAAAATGGGACGTGATAAACTCAATTTAAATTTTGTTCATAGTTAAATTCAACGTTAGGAACTCTACGGGTCAATATGTACAAGGTTGTCGTCTGTTCAGAGAAGATTGGCCAGTTTAGAATAATGCATACTGGCTACTGGATACACATACGCGCATGTTTCTGTCCAATTGCCGCTTGATACGTGAACTCCGGTGCATGCCACAAAGAAGAATCGATGTAATTTAGATTATCAAAGAAAACTTGCCTGTGCATGACTTCGTTGTCGTCGTTTTTCCTGACCTTGGCTTGGTGTTCAGGCTTGTGTGCGTTTTTGATCCGGCGGGCTGTGCTGACTGCGACTTCGGTCGTTGCAGGTTCAACCATGTCAGATTGGCCAAATGGGAGAAACCAAACTAAAGACAGATGCGTTTGCTGTTTATAGTGTCTATGTTCTGTTTTGGTTCGGTCAAATATTTTTTTGTCCGATCATATTCTGTGCATGTACGATCGGTTTTTCTGTGCAATATTATCTCTGTGCCGAATGTCTTGGGTTGTGACTGTGGAGCCCGTTCTAATTGGTTGATGCTGATACTTATATGTGCGTGTGTTCCACCTGCGGCCTTGCGGTACAAGCTTTTGAGCCAAAGGCTTCGGTTGAGGGTCCTAATTGCTCTTCTGTCTAGGTCTGGGCGTCCTGGCAGTATCCTAAGCCCTTAAAACCCATGACTATACAACATAAACCAAATACCATACTGCATCGGCCGTCGCGTACGATAAATCAGGTCGCCCTATCTGCTGCACATGGCAGGGTGGATAGGCGAAAATATGCTACTGCCAGACACTCACCCTCATACTGTCCCCCCATTGTTAATCCCTGAACGGATTATGCCCACTCAATTTCCAGCTACCCGAAGACCAACCTGAAACATGTTCGGGGGACAAACAAGATACTCCGTTTTGTAGTATGGAATGTGCGCGCGTGCTGGATCGATACAACCCCAAAGGACTGCCAGAACGGCGCACTGCACTGGTCGCTATGGAATCGACGTAGCAGTTTTGAGCGAGACAAGGTTTGCGGACCAAGGTAAGTTACGGGAAGCAGGTGTCGGGTACACTTTCTACTGGATAGGCTACCCGACAGACGATGCTCGGGAGCATGGTGTATGTTTCGTGGTCGCTGATCCCATTAATGCTTTGACGATGGGCGAACC
>JTDE01001189.1:13708-31784 GCA_014338405.1 Paragonimus skrjabini miyazakii
CGCAAACCTGTTTAGTGTAGATCATTCGGACAACGGCAGGAGTTGGATATCAAACGACTGGAGAACTGCGAGACGAAGACTGCTTTTCAATGTGCATGTGCCGCTCGTCTGTACGACGCTCTTGTATCCACTACCCCTGAGTGTAGGAACGGATTACAACGGCAGCCACCGAGACGATTGGTGTCAAACGCCAGAAACGTCCGGACTGGTTCGACGACAACAATGCGGTCATCGCCGAATTGATACTAGGGAAGAATGCCGCGTTTGCTGCCCCCGCAATGGACCCGAAAATGAAGACAAGAGAGCGACGTTTCGGATTACTCGCCGTCCATTGGCCGAACGTGCCAGCGGAATCAAGGACGACTGATGGGGGAAGCAGGGTAAGCGAACGCAGGGCTTCGCAGATCGTCGACAGCACAAGGATTTCTGCGTTTCACTCAAAGCGATCTTCGGTTCGTCGATCCAGTCTACTAAGACACTAGTAGACGTGGACACCGGATGTTCGTGCACCCAGCTACAGGACATCATGAAAGTCTGGCACAAACACTTTGGTAGCCTACAAAACCGTCATGATACCATTGATTAGGTGACCGTGAACAGCCTGCCGGAAAAATCCATCAAGACTTCGCTTGCTCTCGCCCCGGATTAACTAGAGTTGCAGAGAGCGATTGATCAACTTCGCAACGGGAAACCTGCAGGTGAAGATGGACTGTTAGGTGAGATCCTGCAAAATGGCGGGTCGGCAATTAAATGTGCACTGTTCCAGATGGTTTAATCCATCTGAGAGCAGGAGGTGATGTCACAAGATTTCAAGGATGCCGTGATAGTATCTTTGTTTAAGGATAAGGGTAGCAAGCAATGTCGCAACAGCTATCGTGATATCAGTCTGCTGAGCTGCGCAGGCAAAGTGTTTGCAAGAATCCTTCCGAACTGGCTGAATACGGATGTCTTAGAGGCTAATGTTCCTGAGGAGCAATGTGGGTTCCAGGTCAGTCGGAGTACGATCGACCTGGTGTTCGCTGCACGACAGTTTCAAGAGAAGTGCCGGGAACACAACCAGCCCCTGTATGCCCTCTTTGTCGATTTCACCAAGCCGTTCGATTCCGTGAGCCGCGAAGCGCTGTGGACGGTGCTTGGTAAGTTTGGATGTCCAGGTAAGTTCGTCAATTTGATTAGATTGTTGCACTTGGGCATGAGGGCGAAGGTGCAATCGTGTGGATCTACTTCTGACGACTTTGACATTGTTACTGGCTTGAAGGAGGGTTGTGTCCTGGCCCCATCTCTATTTAGTTTATATTCGACTGCCATGCCAACAGTTACTTTCCAGGACTGGGGAGAACGGCGTTGAGGTTGAGTACCGGACGGATGGGCGCCTGTTGAATATCCGACGTTTCGGCGTCCCAACCTGGTTACATACCTCAACGATGCGCATGCTACTGCTCGCAGATGACAGCGCGCTGTGCGCACACAGCGAGGACGAACTACAGCGATTGGCCACGGCTTTTGCGACCGCGGCGTCCAAGTTTGGACTGGATATCAACACGGGTAAGACATTTTCTTTCTTTCAGCCTTCTCCGGGTGGAGGTGCTGTCTGTATACATTCACTCCAAATTCGGACCAATGGAGGTGTTGTCCATCGCTGCGCAGATTTCTGCTACTTGAGTAGCAATTTGGCCACCGATCTGTCCGTGGACTGCGAGCTGAGAGCTCGTGTGGCTAAGGCTAGTACTGCCTTCGGACGTCTTGAAAGGCGTGTTTGGAAGAACCACAGCCTGAAGCCGAGTACTAAGCTCCTCGTCTACCGTTTGGTGATGCTGTCTATACTGCCGTATGGCAGTGAAACGTGGGCATTGTATCGGCTGAATGTGCGCTATCTGAACCACTTTCATTTGCAATGTCAAAGACGCATCTTGGGTATTCGGTGGTCGGACGTTGTTCCGAACACTGAGGTACTGCGGCGAGCGGTGAAGAACGGGATGGAAACCCTGCTGATGTTGAATCAGCTTCGATGGCTGGGTCACGTCCGTCGAATGGGCGATGACCGTATTCCGAAGCAAGTGCTGTATGGACAACTGAAACCAGATAAGCGAAATCCCGGTGGTCAAAGGCGGACATACCAGAATGCTGTGCAGGTTAGTCTTTCACGTTGTAAAATTGATTTTAGATGTTGGGAAGACTTGGTGTTGAACCGGACTGCTTGGAGGAATACAATTCGGACGGGCGTTCGCGAGTTCACCAAGCAGTTATTGCGCGGCTGAGAACGAAAGCGCGCGGTACGCAAAGGAACCATCGGTGCCGTGGGTCGTGGTGACATGACTATATGGCGTTGCGATGTGTGCGGCCGCGAATGCGCTGGCCGTTTGGGATTAGTTGGTCACCAACGTACTCATAGTGCACCAACGACGAAGTGGCGACGACTACCTTAGGCTGAGTTATGTCATATCAGTATATCCATTCTATTTTTGATAATGATTGCATCGACCAAGACCATGGTCGTTTGGCAACTAATCGGCTCCTCTTTTCAGAAATTTGGGTGTCTGCGATCTTTTACCCTTTCCTTTCTTGAGCTTTGTTGGTGTATTGAATGATGAATCGTTCGCATGATCTTTTCGTCGTTCAACTCTGAACTTTGTTATTCAACTTTATCCTCTCTTGAATGCAATAGCATGCATTCGTATACTTAAATGCTTCTCGTATTACAGTTTACATATCTTTCTTCTTAGTATAGATCTTGTCATTGCAGTCTCTCTCACTGTATATTTTCCGAGAGATAAGGGTATCCTTTTCGTGCTAGCCATTCAATTGGCTAACCAGCATTGGCCGGCTGGTTACAAAGACCCCACTCACAAACCTACTGGTCTTATTCCTTCGGGTTTACACCGGATACGTGGTGTGTGAGCGGAATCACAAGTGGTGCAGCGCAAGTCACTTGATGTGATGGTTTAAAGCACAGTCGTCCTTTGGCTTCGGTCACTGTGACAGGCTAAGCCGTTTCGGATGCCGCCAACATTGTCGTCGTTTGCATCTCAGTAGTCCATGGGTTCATTCTAACATGCGTCTACACCAGATTGGTGCCTAGGTGATTTGATCACTGTAAAGTGCACTTCATGTTGACAGGCTGGAGTTTCTGCTAGGAGAGGTTTTCCATTCTATGAAATTTCCAAGGATGATGATAGTGATTTGCTATAGGAAAGTGCAGAGGCTGATCTTGCTTGTCATCCCGGCGAAAGTATCTGTCCTAGAGGGGTGTACTGTGATGATCAATTACCAATGACTCCTTCGTGCACCGTGGACTCGTCTGCAAATTCTTGACGTTGCCGTTCCAAACATTAGACCGAATCAAATGAATTGTGGTAAATAGGGAATATCAGCAGAGGATTTGCTTTGTTTAACTTCTCATTCTAACACGACGTGTAACAATGTCAGTCGGTTGTCATGGTGGCTACAGTTACTATGGTCACATGTGGACATAGTTTAGGTTCCAGTGGGTTTTAAACAATTAGTGTTTTGGAGAAAATGCCGGAAATCAATTTTCACAACGAGACGTGTGCGATTGTCAGGCGTCCCAGTGATATTTGAAGGAGTACTTGTGATTGATGATTTACGTGCCCAATTTCTCATGCTTTTTATGCGATGCAGACCGTGGCTAATACCTGCTTTGTCAGTCGTGATTTTTCGGGTTTTTTTATTGATTCATGGAAGACATTTTCACTGTACGACACCAATTCAGAAGTCGTTCATGGGTTCACGTTATTTTCGCCCCCAACCAAGTATCTTCTGGTTTTTGGCAGTGCAGATTTCTCCACCTCAACACAAACTGCACCTCAACACAAACTGTTCCAAGTTAAGTATGAATATAATGTGAAATTTTGAAGCTCAACGGACCGATTGATCTTGTCTCTAAACGACGTACTTACAGACGTTACCCATCAGCATGCATACACTAAGTTTGGTCACTAAATCGATTGACTAAATATTCAGTAATACTTTACAAATCCGTGTCCGTCAGTATCTTATTAACCAATATTGTACACACCAAAGCACTTGGCTACAGTGAATCATTTGAAGCTGAATAAACCTCAGTTGATCTGCGAACGTACTATATGACGTCGTGAACTGATTAATTTCAATGTGTCTTGGCGATCGCTATCCAATTTCAGATGGACTTGATTGAGTGTTTATCTCAGCATAAACTGTTATTCCTACTTATTCCATTTGTTCGATTGGCTGTACACTCCAAAACTAGTGAATTCGTTGGTGTCTGGCAATTATCACTGATATATATGCATTCTACTTTTCAGTGCTTCGCGAGTAATTTTCTACCGGTATATTCATTTCATTCTAGTGCCCGTCGTATGTACTGGGTCATCTGGAATGTCAAATAATTTACTCATATCTACATCTGATGTGTTGTCTTCGTGATTGTCATTTCATTAAAGGAATATTTCTATAACTTACATAATCCTCCACTATCGGAAGAGATTATGCAGAATGTCTGTTTGTTGGCGCAAAAGTCATTTATAATCTGAAGGTAATAACGCAAACAAAAACACACATAACACTTAAGTAGCAGTGTACCGGATATAAGTGAATAACTAAACTAAACATTAATATGTTTCAATTTATCAAGATCTCGAGAGCAGAGTGGAATGGATTTGGATTATTGTGGATCACTGATTGAATTCGTGAAAGTTTGCGGAGTATGACGGACGGACGGGCTGATATGAGAATCGTCCCTGATTTGTAATTCGCTTACTGGATGAAGCTGTACAAATCTTGAAATCGAAAATCCTCAACATGAGATGGTGTATTGTTTAGCTTGTATGGTAGTTCTAAGACAGGATATGTTGTTCAGTACACTGTGCAGCAGTGAATAGTCATTCATTTTGATTAATCGCGCGGAAGTGTGTGACGAAACTTCAGTGGTTATTGTGGTAATGTTCGTGGCCAAGGATCACGGCAAACAATGACACTAACGTGGCTGACACACTAGGCAGTGCTGACCCTATCGAGCGTTCCATGTTGGACGCTGTGTCTGCCCATGATCGGATAAACATAGCTGATATCATAGTTCACATTAATCTTACAAATGTGAGCCAAAGGGGTATCAACGTCGGGATACTTTACATATTGGATACGACATATTAGAGAGGTAATTGTCCTGAATGTGCACGTGACAGTTTCAACAAGTTAATTGAAGAACATTTGCTGACAAGTGTATTTGAGGTGTAGTGATGGGTTTACCATTATATTTCGGTTGACTGAACATCGACCTGTCATTTTTGGATGAGGTCATTCAAACTGCTATATGTCTAACAATCTATGCCTTCTTGCTGTTTTATTCCTAGTGGACATGTTAATCAACGGGACTGAAGCTTCACTATACATCAGTCACCTTCATCATCAGTGAATAAACAATTTGAACATCAGTGTCAGTGACCACAACGACTTCGTTTCATTTATTTCGGGCATCAATTCGCTCCGGTGTTTACCCTAGTCACACTCCTTTGATTTCTAGGATGTAACTACTTCTGAGTTCATTTCCTGGTTGGTCCGGTGGGGGCTGTACATGTTAGACATATTGATGATTCCGACTAACATCACCATATAGGAGTTTTTTTCTAGAGGCAGAACTTCGACACATTGTAGTCTTGTATGAAATGGCTTCTGAACGTACTCAATGCATGCTGTTATTGTCTGTGTTGCTGTTTGTCTGAGTCGTGTATCGTGTTTGGCGGCTTCCAGTATCGTTCAGTTACTCGAAGACCGGCTTGCTCTGAACTTTATTGCTACGATAATTGAAGTCCTAGTATAGTTTTAGATTCAACTACGAAGTGCTGGACTATGAAAGCTGGTCGTGTACTTCTTCTGTGTTATTCTGGTCGACTAGCTAGCATTCATAAACGAGCAACCTGGATGAATTTCGAATAGGATTTTTATCTAAGTGATGCTTGGAGGTCAAAACGTTTAGAAAGGCCGCTTGAAGAACACAGAATGATGTATTTTTAGTTCCACAATTCAGAAAAGCGTGCTTACACTCGGTTAGGATTGTCCTCACTATCCCGAAGTCATCGACCCAGCAACCGTCAGTCATGATATCCTTTCTGGTCTCAATCACCTAGAGAACGCAGTACAATTGGTAAAACACTGTTCCTGATTTCCTAACCAAATACTCTAAATATTGTCATCTGTAAAGGTATTTGTAATTTGAAATGAACTAATTACATTCGAAATTCCCAAATTTCTATTTCTACCACATCAAAACTAGCATTCGGTCGGGTTAATTCTTCATTTACCGTAAGTCTGATGAGTTTGGCTACTGTGTGCGGTTTGCATCTTGATATTCAGTTTAAACCGTTTTAATGCGTTGGATATAAATAGAACAGCACAGCCATGAACATTCAGTTTATTGGACAATTGAGACTTGGAGCAACATGACAAGTACTCATCACAGTTTCATACATTTCTGTGATAGCATCACTTGAAAGATCGTATGCACTGTAGTTGTCAAGAGAATAAGGTATTTGAAAAACGTAACAATCCTAAACATACCACTTGAATGACTTCATCTTTGAGTGCTTCAGCGG
Organism: Paragonimus skrjabini miyazakii; assembly: GCA_014338405.1. NCBI lineage: Eukaryota > Metazoa > Platyhelminthes > Trematoda > Plagiorchiida > Troglotrematidae > Paragonimus > Paragonimus skrjabini miyazakii. The sequence goes on from JTDE01001189.1 coordinate 20,296, forward strand.
AATTCCATTTGAAATATTCTACTTTATCCCTTCAAGTATAATAAAACAGAATGCAACAGTAAGGCTCTTTGTACACTTTATCACATAGCGATAAAACGTGTGATTATGAGGTAGGTAACCTACAGAACACCATAGTTATGAAGTTGGGTATCACTCTCACTTGTTCGCATCCTTCACAGGTAGAAAAGAGTTTTGGTTTACTCACCTCAATGGGACTCACAAAGGCCGGGGTTTTTGATTTGTTTTTGCCTACAACTCCTTACTAATACCGCCATGTACTACGTCGTTTCGTTATTTTGTCATTCAATCAAGAAGTAGAGTGGTATTTATGTGGACGCTAGCTGATTCATGTCTAAAAATCTAAACTCGTAACTTTGGCCTTGTTTATTTCGATTGGGATTGCTTACTGCTTGTGTATAGATGATTGAATTTAGTTTTAAAGGCTCAGTATGCTTATAACAAACCTATTCAGTCAATCTTTGTCTAAATACCATTATTATCGGCAGCAGCACTTTAATGGATGACGTTGCTGCCATACGACCATATGTAGCACAAAAATAGGATAACTGGAATCCATTTTCTCATAGTCCCATATTTTAATTTAAACATTCATCAACAGTATATGTGTACCTTGCAGGTATACAACTAGGCTATAAGCCGCATACATCAGTCGGCTTTCTCACAGTTTTCAATGTTTACTTTCATTAATTGCATTTACTGTAAAAGCAACTCAATCAAAAAGCAACATCTCAATCACCACTTAACCATAGTAACTGCCGTTTTCTCAGTAACCGAATCCGTAAGCCACTATGACCTGGGCTTAACGGACGATCCCAATCTTCCGTGGTCAACCTACTAGAAATTTTCAACAGATGTTTCACATCAGGTAACTGTTTGCCAACTCCCCCTCCCCCCAAACCTTTCTGCCTCAGAAAAGAACGTTCGATGTAAGGGGCCACTGTTTGACACTATATTTGCTTGGTTCAATCACCTAAATGTAGTCACTTTAAAAGTCTGTGCGACTTAACTCAGTTAGCCTCCACTATCTATTGTTGTTTGTCCGTTAATGCCACCTGATGTGTGCAGCTGAACACAGATACTGTTGGTCCAAAATTAAATTTTTCACATCCAGATGAATATTTTGGCTTGCCGCTTCTACGGAAGACACTTGAAACTCAAGTTTCACTCCAGTTAGGCGTCATTAGTGAAAACGTCTTTTTCCGAACCAGATGTTATACCAATCCTTTTTCTGAGGAGGGTATATTGATTACTAGTCAGTCAACTCCGGTGCCGGCTTCAATGAGCTCTCCTGTCTAAGCGTTTATTCACAGTCGCTTGTGAGCTATGTTCTGATTGATCATTTGGAGAGAAGTTACTGTCTAACGTGTTAGTTTTAATTGTAGACCCTACTAGTAACTAGCTCAATCCAAACCGAAATAATAGTTTTCCCTTATCTTGTTGAGGAGTGTTTCAAGTACTGAGATATAGTCGAGGAGTTTTTTCCCTAGAATTAGAGCAATGCTCACATTCTGGCAAATTTGTCGGCTAGTCCAGTTTCAACGACAGTATCGGCAATCAAGTTTCGGTTTTAGTAAAGTTCACCAACCGTGGGCACTTCGTCTGAACAGAAATTGAGCTCTGCCACATGTTTGCGATGCGAATGTTTTTCAAAACTGTTTCTTCATATTGGACACAACAAAAATCCTGTATGAAAGTCTATTTGAAATGGTTCTTGGGGGTATTCTCAGTGTGAACCAGACGTCAGAGTTTAGCGTAGTTTAAGTGGCAACCATTCAGTACCTCTCCCTAACGCGCGCCAGAAACGGTGTAGTTGTCGGAACGGATTATGTGAATCCTGTATCTGAATAGACCTCATTCTAAATGGGCTGACAAACGTCGGTCGTTGACTTTAGACTAAACGTATAAAACTAATTTGGGGCGATGATGTCATTTGCAACTAACTTCCTCAAACCGTTTACTACTTGTCTGTTATGGGAGTTCGGTGGTGGCATAGTTCTGTTCACCCCGCTTCCCTTGAACCTGATTCCAGATGTGTATTCATCTGTGTACTCAACTTACATTGATGCGCATGATGATTGGCAATCCAGATATGCTTGTATTGCTAAAAACTGATCTGCTCAGTCAGTTGTTAGCACACTGATTGAATTTGTCTCGTTATGTGGGCAAAGCATTCATCCAACAAAACCAAGACTCGAACGATGACGTTTTTAAAATTCATTAAAATCACTGATGTTTCAATTTTTGTCAGATAACTGTTAGCAGGCGTCTCCTGACGAAGCAGTCGAGACTCATCATACCATTTCAATGGATCGACCCACTTCGGATGATATGGTTGTGGCAGTATTGTTCCAATCAGCGAATCAGATTGAAGCCATGCGGTCAAATGTCTGTACGTTATCTGGGCTGTTTTTCGCGTTTGCTTTCTTTTGTGCTCTGTAATGTGGTTTGTTCTAATATCCTGACTGCTATATATAACCGTTTTATCTGATCAGCTCTGCATCTGACTGCCATAGAAGATCATTCCGTCCGATCTGCTCTGGGTCTTGTCGGCCATGTATGGTAATCGTTTCGCCCTATATAGAGTCTGTATAGCCTAATCCTGACTCGTTTTTCCGATAGACAGTGTTACCACGTCTCTTCTCTTTCTTGGTCGTGGATCAAACGACCGAGTGCGTAATAACAAGGGATGACTGAATAGTGACATGTCCGTAGTTCTACAATTAGGTAATTGTACGTTATACGTTGTCTTTTGGACTGTTGTTAAGTAGGTATCTTTCCCGTAAAATCCATGTATTTGTGTACAGAATGAAGTACACTGCAACCATAAGTGAACTTGCTCCTGTTTGAACTGAAATTCAGATTTTGCCACGCGCGCGTGAACCTACGGTTAGCTGCTGACTGTCAGTTTTGTTGTGATTTTATTCATACTCTTTCAATTACCCTCAGCTACTTATCCAAAACTTTCACTAAGAGATTTTTATTACCTGTGATATAATTTGAACACCACCCACAGGCGGCCTCAGTTTTCATCCTCAGGTAGACTTTTAAGTCGGTCGCCTTTGGAAAGAATCATTAGTTTCGAGTTCTGCCTTCGTTATAGTTCATCCAGACGTGTTTCACAACGGGGAGTTGTACAAAGTGGCGCCAATCTCCCATACATTTCGGTCGTCGGGTGGGGTCACTTAAATCGTTTCATCCTCTTTCCACATGTGATTGTAGTTAGACGTTTAGATATAATAATTAGATTGAACCCAATGTGTGGTTAGTGGTACAGTAGCTCACATAGGGACTCAAGGGCACGTGGCCGCAGTTCAAACATCCGTCAAGATAGAGATATGCATTGCTGAGAGATTCTGATAACGGCGAAACTCGAGTCTATTGTTTTGCAAAATGGACTGGCTTGAAATTCCATCTAAATTCGAGAGTTGAGGGATCCTGTGAGTGATGTTCTGTTTGTATAGATTCTAGCTTGTGACAAATGTGCTGAGAGTAGTTTCTTTCACGTAGTATCGGAGGTAATTATTTCCTGGGAATGAATCTATTAACATATGGGTAATCGGTCATTTCTCCCCAGAAGTATGTCAGACAGTTACTATTACTTCGACTGAGCCACGCCCGTGTCCAACCTGTTATGTATTGATCACTGAACCAAGTGAACTGAAACAAACAATTAGGCACGATCGAATTATCATATGTGAACACTCAACCACTTTCGTTTGTGAGTAATTATCAGATTGCCCGATCGCCCCGAGAGGAGACACAGTTACTATATGTTAACTCCAATCGATGACCCATCGACTAGGAATTATTTCTAAGTTGAACCCACAGAAATCATTGAATTGTTGAGAGGTATTTGATTACTGATGAGTAGTGGGGGATTTTGGTTTTCATATAGATTGAACATCACCCACAATTGATTACAGCCGTCACATTTCCATAGACTTTCTAGTCGGCCCCTTTCGAAAAGTGGCACTGGACTCGAGTTTCGATCTCATTAGAGCTCGTCAGTAGTGCATATCCTTGTCACGGCCGAGACTAGAATTCCGGCCACGCTTTTCATGAGAAAACTGTGTTTACCACTGCGTCATTGACCTCACATTAGGCACTACCGAATTATCATATGTGGACGCTCAACCACTTTCGCTTGTGAGTAATGATCAGATTGCTCGATCGCCTCGAGAGGAGACGCAGTTACTGTCCGTTACCTTGTAATACTCGGAATTAGGGACTTCGAATAGCCCTAGAAATCGTACTCGAATTAAAACCTCCCACGCAAATAATAAGCAGAAGATTTCGCACTGGTTTCAGTAAGCAGTTCATATTCGTGAGACAAGAAGCCGAATTTATGGATGTACAACGGTATTAAAGAAATCGTAGTCACTCATTGGCTGATTATATGGACACATACAAAGTCACAAACAGAACGGTAATTGGTGCAATACGAAACAAAGAAATAAGCGAATAACAAAAGGCGTAATGTTAAGACGGGTTGTCCAATCCTGATGCAGTATCTTCAACGCGACGTTTCGATTGGTCTTTTATTAGAACTCCTATTGTGTCGGGGTTTGGATAAGCAGTGAATCGAGTAGATTTTCATCACATAACTCCAATCGATAACCCCGCGATTAGGACTTCCTCGATAGGTCGAAATCTCCGATGTCATTAAACTCGGCAGTGACAAGGATATGCACTACTGACGAGCTCTAATGAGATCGCAACTCGAGTCTAATGCCACTTTTCGAAAGGCGTCGACTGGAAAGTCTATAGGAATGTGACAGTTGTGATCAACTGTGGGTGATGTTCAATCCATATAGATCATTGTTTGTTAGGTCAAGCAATCACTGAGTATGCAAACATTTCCTTAAGTTGTTTCTCTTCCTAACAGTCGAACGCTTACTATAAGTAGTTCACCTTCCCGGCATTCAGACTGTCACGTTCTAGGTTGACGCTCTAGTTCGTGTGTTCTCTGTTACCGGTTATACCCTGTTTTTATCTTAGTATCATTGCTCCTATTATTCAGAACCGTCCAGATTTGTTTTAAGTGGTATCGTGTTTTTTTTTTTTAGATAACCGGTCTATGTGACTTCCAACCCACTCACCATTACTTTGATGTACACTGTAAAGTATGCTATGAAGTCTCTTTTCTTTTCTGTTCCTGCTGGAACAGATCTGAGGTGGAGTGGACTCTCTCATGGATTGCTTTATTGTTTCTCGTTGACTTAGCTGGATGCAACATTCCTCTGGTTATCAGATGTGCAGGACAATGTTCTAATGCTTGTTTTTTTCATTTCAAAAGAATATGAGCTATCTTTATGCCACGAGTGCAACCATATTTGTGTCGCAACAGTGGACTTTTATCAGAGGTGGGGGTTGGTAGGACACTTACTCCATTGATTTTTGCGGCATCTAATTGGCTGATGTGATCCAACTAGCGCAGGTGTCCTCGGTTAAGTAGAATGTGCACACTAGGACTGTATACTTATTACATCATGTTTTTGCCTCGGTCGCGATTCAATCAACACATACAACAGGATGGCTTGTGGCAGTGCTGGCGCACGTTTGTTCAGTGGGAAGTTCCTGACAGGGTTGGGTGATATCTATTGGCTGCTTTGATCTGATATAAAGGGGAGTAGCTCTTGACTTCAACTCGCTGCACGTTGATCTGTATAGTGGCTGGATATCCATCAACTCAGAGTAATTAAAGTGATTTGTGATCACTGCTAACTGCTAACTGCTTCTCGGTACTGACAAATTGCTTGACCTTTGTCAAACGCCACTCAATACTCCTCGTTAACTTTTTATTCTATTCTACGTAACCCCACCTAGCTCGACTTTGAGAGGAAGAAAGACGGAAATCTGTCGATTGACTTGAACCTAGGAAACGATCTGTCGAATCCCGATATTGTCCAAGGAACTTTAATGGAAGAGTACGTGTCACTCAAGAAGGAGCCTTAATCACTGGGTTAGGCAGTATTTCCCGGATTGAGTAGATGCAAACGGAAAATGTTTTGTCTACATTTTAGTCTGCCCCCTTAAACACACGTTTCTGGTTGATGGGCTCAGACTTGCTATTGCGCGACCAAATGTGTACAGGAATGTGGAGTTAGGTCATCTCTCAAATACTTGTTAATTGCGAATTGACACAATTCTACCATCCTGTTCAACTAACAGTCAATTTTGAGCTCCACAGTTTTCTTAGTTTTCCGTTCTTGGAAGCTTCCAATAATAATCAAGTCTTCTTTAGATACACATTACAATGCTGTATACCTTGTTTCATTCGAATTCGTATGTTGTATTTGCACGTTACGGATAACGCTTTATGAACAAATCGTTCATAGTTTCTTTCTATGATATGTTTTGACTATCATTGCGTTGTACATAAACAAGCCCGTATGGTTTGTCAGCGGAAATCTCAGGTTTCGTTCACTCACAGAAACGGTTAATTTGTTGCTATTGGAGTAGTAACCTCTATAGCTTTTATGCCTATGTATATGTTCTCGTTAAATGGCACATTTTTACCTATGTACCTTAAGAGGGAACAAAGTGTGTTGTAAAGTTACCAAATCCTCCCAACATTCCACAATCAGTCAGAATGTTCGTGTTGTTGAAGTGGGAAAACACTGGTACTTTGGTTCCAATCACATTCTTCTACCTGATGGACCAATAAGAGAGAAAAATAGTGGAAAAGAAAACTTATCATGCAAAACATTCACATCCTATCAAAATTGAAAAACGGATGTTGCACACCAACCTTACAGTTAATCTATATTTATTTTTACAAGTCCAGATGTTTTTTTAGTTTGGTTATCACATAGCATTTTCGCTGATCATGTATCCGAATACACACTCGTTGTGTTGTAATCAACATCCTCAACAGATGTGCTGGTTAACATTCTTTATATCAGATAGAATGTCAATATCGACCTTGGCTTAAATACTCCAGGTTAAGTGGTGTGAAGGACACGGCTGTGTCGACCGCCTAAAACAAGCAAATGGTTAATATTAATATCAAGGTCAGTTGGAAGAAAACGCAATCTAAAGCACGCATGAAAGGGATCGATATTGCACAGCATGAACAGATCAACTAGGGGTAGAGCAATCTGGTTGACGCGAGACAATTCTTGAACTACACCGCTAGCCTCTGTTAAGAACGGGATCGTAGGACCTCTAGACGGCAAAATAGCAGCGTGTTCTTCTTAACCGAAAACAATTCTGTTTTGGTTTATTTGTCCGGGCGACTACTTTTTCATTGATCTCAATAAGAATTATTTATTTGCTATCATCAAACGTAAAAATCCCCGGTCAAACTGACATGTGTGAACACAGATCGGTCAATCGCAGGGTTGATGATCATCGGTACCCATTTTATCGGCTACACCTATCGAGCTGGAGTAGATGAACAGCGGACACGTTTGAGCATTAAAATTTCCTCACGTATGCCTTTGTTATTTTTAGATATTTTATTAAAAGAAAACAAATAATGAGTCATGTATTTGCTTTTGTTCATCTGATGTGTTAGATGTTTTTCAACCGCTAAGGGCACTTTGATGTGAGATAGCGGTTCACTTCAAAGGCGTAGAACAATACCTAAACAACAGAAGATTAGCCTGCACTTCAGACTACTGTGTGCATTTGGACAACCTCCCAGGGATAAAGTATTCGGAATCGAAACGGGAGTAAGAGTTTGCATCACTTAACCACAATTTCAGCAGCGTTTTGATCACAAAGCCAACGAGTGAAACCAGCAGGACAGGCCCCCGTTATAAAAGAATGTAGCAGAGTTTTGACGCTGATCCGCACAATCACGATCGAATCCTAGTTGGGGAAGGATATGTAGTGAAGATGAACTTGAACAGCAACGAACTTAGAATCTACTGTTTCTTTATGAAAAGAGCTGGTGAAGAAATTCAACTAAATATGAAAGCCATCAGCAAGTATGAGTTGTGCTCAAGTTACATTAACCAAATAGAATGTGAAAATGTAAATTTTTTGAATCTGCTATATTACTTCAGTCTATGTCAGTTTAAACGCGTTTATTTGCTCCAAACAAACCAGCTCTGATCACATTCAGAAGTATGTGCTACATGTAAACGAGCAGTTCGAATATATTATTCGTCTGAATCGTTAACTCCTTTTGATTTCTGTTTCACCAAAATACAAGGTTATTATCTGACTTGGGGCTAGACTAGAACAAGATGGTCATTTTGTATTGTGCACGTCTAGACGAATATGTTACCGAAGGTGCTCATGTCCAAATGATATATGAAGTGCTAGAAATCTCTCGGACTATTACAATACATCATGAATCCGTGTTTGTTATTCGTTTCACCCATCATGAAGCCTTGACGTATATCTACGTTTTCCATTGGTCTCAGTCTAAAATATAGAGCGTATTGCTGAAATAATAAAGTATTGGATCCACAGCATACTTCGACATTCGGTATCGCAACGTAAAATACAATCCACGCACATCTCGATGAACCGAGCTAGGGAGATGTATACATTCCGACCGCTTAGTGATTCAACTATTTTTTGTTTTTGGTTCTGAAAATGGTGATAAAACGTAAATTTTCTGAACTTTTCTGGCGATGTTACTTTTTTGATGGTACACTAAATGGACTATTGTATATGAATGATATGATCATTTTACCCGGACAGGCACAATCCACCGTTTTTAATGAGCTATAGTCTGGAAATCTCGATACTGAGAAAAAAGAAATCACTGGTTTGTTTGGTGGACGGAACTAAATCATGAATTGTGGCGATTTGCCAACAGCTGTTTTAACTATGTTCATAAAATACGCTCTTGTCCTTCCAGATGGACTGTGTCGCCGGCAACTTATGGAGTATGGTAGCGTGTGTGTACGCGCCAATGTTGGTTAATTATTTCTGGACAATTAGTTAGCTTTGTTTATTATCTATGTATTTTCGTGCTGACCTGTGGCGTATTCCGCTGGCTAACCAAATGCACTTTAGTGAAAAAGGGTCAGTCGCGAAAGAAACACTCATGCCTTGTTTCCTATCAGTGGCAGTCATTTCATTGTAGAGAAGACAATTGGGTTGTCACCTTTTGGAAAATGCGTCAGGTCATTCATATTCTAACGAAGCTGCTAAAAACTGCCCAAAAATTCCAAAAAGTGTATATGTATTCATTAATTCTTCCAGTATTTCGGATTGTCATTATACCTGGAGTATTCATGAAAATTCAATGTTGCAGGCAACTGTTGTCGGTGATTCCCAACAGGTATATGCAATTGCAGGGGGCTACATTGGACTTAGAAACAAAATTGGAACATGGTTATACATGATGACAGTTGTCATGGTAACTATGGATGACTGTCTAATCGGGTGATCAGGGATTTGTTTGTTTGTTCGTGTGTGTGTGTTGTGTTTGTGTCCTGTCAGTATCCTAAGCCCATAAAAACCATGACCATACAACATAAACTAAATACCATACTGCATCGACCGTCGCGCAGGATAAACCGGGTCGCCCCATCTGCTACACATGGCAGGGTGGATAGGCGAAAGTTTGCTACTGTCAGACACTCACCCTCATACTGTCCCTCCAATATTAATCCCCGAGCAGATAATGCTCACTCAAGTTTCAGTAACCCGAACAGCAACCTGAAACAGACCCAGGGACGCAAGACGCTCTGTGTTGGAGCATGAAATGTGCGCACGCTGCTGGATCGATGCAGCTCTAGCGGACGACCAGAACGGCGCACTGCGCTGGTCGCGATGGAACTGCGTCGCTATGGGATCGATGTAGCAGCCTTGAGCGAGACGAGGCTTGCGGACCAAGGTAAGTTACGGGAAGCAGGGGTCGGGTACACCTTCTACTGGATAGGTTACCCGACAGACGATGCTCGGGAGCATGGTGTATGTTTCGTAATCGCTGATCGCATCAATGCTTTGACGATGGGCGAACCGCACGACATCAGCCCTCGAATGTTGTCTATGCGCTTGCGACTCAGTCGAGGTAAGTATGTCACATTTATAAGTGTTTATGGTCTAACTATGTGTCACACTGATGATGCAAAGGGCCAGTTCTATGATCAACTGTCTGCCACAATCCGGTCGGTGCCGGTGACTGATCGACTGTTTGTTCTGGGTGACCTGAACGCTCGAGTCGGGCGCTACTCAGCAGCTTGGCCGGGATTTCTCGGACCCTTCGGCATTGGTTCAGTGAATGAGAACGGTGATCATCTGCTCCACCTGTGTGCTACTCACGAACTGGCTATCACGAACATCCGATTCCAGCTGGACGCGAGCGACATCACGACGTGGACCCATCCACGAAGCGGCCATCACCATTTGCTTGATTACGTGATTGCATGACATTCATGAGGTGCGTATCACGCGAGTGATGTGCGGCGCTGAATGTAGCGCCGATGATAGACCGGTCAGGACTAAATTATTTATCCATGTACGCAAGTCTATCTATTGTAGATCTTCCGGACAACGACAGAAGTAGGATATTAAACGACTGGAGAACTGCGAGACGAAGACTGCTTTTCAATGTGCATGTGCCGCTCGTCTGCACGACGTTCCTATATCCACTACCCCGAGGGTATGTGGCAGTTCATCAAGGAACGGATCACGACAGCATCCACCGAGACGATTGGTGTCAAACGCCAGAAACGTCCGGACTGGTTCAACGACAACAATGCGGTCATCGCCGAACTGGTACGAGAGAAGAATACCGCGTTTGCTGCCGCCACGTTGGACCCGGACAATGAAGCGAAGAAGGCGACGTTCAGAAGTATCCGCCGTCAACTAGCCGAGCGTGTTCGCGGAATCAAGGACAACTGGTGGATGAAGCAGAGTGAGCAGATGCACGGCTTTGCAGATCGTCGACAGCATAAGGAGTTCTACGATTCGCTCAAAGCGATATTCGGCCCATCTATCCTGTCTACTTAAGCACTGGTAGATGTGGACACCGACTGTTCTTGCACCCAGCCAGAGGACATCATGAAAGTCTGACGCAAACACTTTGGTAGCCTACTAAATCGTCAGGATACCATTGATTGGGTGACCGTGAACAGCCTGACGCAACAGGCCATCAAGCCTTCACTTACTCTCGCCCCTGATTTACTAGAATTGCAGAAAGCGATTAGTCAACTTCACAACGGTGAGGCTGCAGGTGAAGATGGATTGCCAGGCGAAATCCTGAAGAACGGCGGACCGGCAATGGAACGTGCACTGCTCCAGCTGGTTCACTCCATCTGGGAGCACGGGGAGATGCCACAGGATTTCAAGGATGCTGTGATAGTACCTTTATTTAAAGGTAAAGGTAACAAGCAATGCCGCAACAGCTATCGGGACATCAGTCTGCTGAGCTGCACAGGCAAGGTACTCGCCAGAATCCTTCTGAACCGTCTGAATTCGGATGTCTTAGAAGCCAATGTTTCTGAGGAGCAATGTGGGTTCCAGGTCAGTCGGAGTACGATCGACCTGGTGTTCGCTGC
>JTDE01001189.1:37096-57323 GCA_014338405.1 Paragonimus skrjabini miyazakii
CGCATGATCTTTTCGTCGTTCAACTCTGAACTTTGTTATTCAACTTTATCCTCTCTTGAATGCAATAGCATGCATTCGTATACTTAAATGCTTCTTGTATTAGAGTTTACATATCTTTCTTCTTAGTATAGATCTTGTCATTGCAATCTCTCTCACTGTATATTTTCCGAGAGATAAGGGTTTCCTTTTCGTGCTAACCATTCAATTGGCTAACCAGCATTGGCCGGCTGGTTACAAAGACCCCACTCACAAACCTACTGGTCTTATTCCTTCGGGTTTACACCGGATATGTGGTGTGTGAGCGGAATCACAAGTGGTGCAGCGCAAGCCACTTGGGGTGCTGGTTTAAAGCGCAGGCGTCCTTTGGCTTCGGCCACTGTGACAGGCTAATCCGTTTCAGATGTCGCCAACCACGTGTGTTTGTGTGCCAGGTGAGTCTTTCGCGTTTTAAAGTTGATTTTGGATGTTGGGAAGACTTGATGTTAAACTGGACAGTCTGGAGAAATACGATCCGGTTGGGTGTCCGAAGGTTCATTGAACAATTATTGCATGGCCGTGAACGTAGGCGTGCGGTACGTAAAGAAACCATCGGTGCCATAGGTCGGGATGATATGATTATGTGGCGTTGCGATGTGTGCAGGCGCGAATGCGCTGGTCGTTTGGGATTAGTAGGTCATCAGCATACTCATAGTACACCACCGGCCAAAAGACAACGAGTACGTTAAGGTCAATTGGGTCATATCAATTATATCCATATCCTTCTCGTTCACATTAACTAAAAACTACCGTCGTTTGGGACTCATCCGCTTCCATTTTTAAAAACTTGGTTGTTTGTGGGTTTCTACCTTTTCCTTTCTTTAGCATTATTGGTGTACTGTGTGATGAATGTTTTCTATGTTTCCTTCCAGGCTAACCTTGCATTTTGATTCTACTTTATATACTCTCTAGAGTGCACCAACATTTACTCTTGTAATGGAATGTTTCTTGCGTCATATTTTCAATAGTATAGAACTTATCAATGCAGTCTCTCTATGTTTATTTCTCAAGAGATGGGTGTTTTATTTTGGAGCTAGCCTGTGAATTGGCTACCCAGCGTTGGTCGGCTGGACGCAAAGGCCTCATCCACGCACCTACCGGTCGTTTTCCTTGGAGTTTACATTGAACACGTAGTGTGTGAGTGGAACCGCAAGTGGTGCAACGCAAGCCATGTGCGGTGTTGGTTAAGTGCAGGCGTCCTTTGGCTTCGGTCGATTCGGCTAGTCCGAATCAGTCTGTCAACCGTGGTATGTTCGCATGAAATACGTGACCGGTATGCGACGTGTCAATCGGATTTACGAACAAATAAGGTTCAGACGGCCACGGGAGGTGTAGAATTCTTCTAGAGGTGAGGACAATTTTCTAATGCAAACTGCTCAACAGGCCACAACTCTAGAAAGCTCGACGAGGTTTCCCAATAATCATGCTCTGAGAAAACTTTTACTTATTCTAGACTCTGCTTTTCCGTAACAAATTCCGACCGCTGAGAGGAATACTACCGAATAATTTTAGCACTCGCCTGTCTTGTGGTTCGATCCATCACCCGTATACTGAACAACCACTGCACGTTACTCCTGTTCTCAACGAAGGATTAAGTGATTATAAGATTTCATGTTGAACATCACCCACAATTGATCGCAGCTGTCGCATCCCCATAGACTTTCCAGTCGGCCCATTTCCTTCGAGTTTATTCCGAATTCAGCTGCCAACCACAAGACGAACGCCTAGAATAAGAGTTTGCGATTAGGATAATCAAGAAGTTTGGTGAATGTTGTGTTCGATGGGTCCAAGAGGCAATTGGTAAGTTAGCTTGTTTATTATCGTAAGTTGATTAAGCGTGATCAACGTTGGACGCGAAGTAAACTCAGGTGCATGACTCAACATACGAATCGACCATCTTGATTGAACAGTCACGACTGGTTAAGTAGGTCAGAAGGAGATGGTACACAGATTTCAGATTTACACTCTACTAGGGACAGCCTAATTCCTCCTGGATAACCATTTTCATAGTTATTGTATCTAACTATTGCTGTGAATATTCATGGTTGTATATGGGCTAAGAAATTGCCAGGGCTACGGTTGGTACCACTGATCAACAGCAGTTTGGTAGGGGGATGGTTCGATCTTATTGGGTCTAATCAACGCCGCACGCCCCGGGAAACTGAGCATACGACCTTTGAACAAAGGTCGGATTATAGTCCGGACATTTATCCATTATACGACGGGGTAGCAGATAGTCAATGAGACCGACGGTTTGTATTATCCTCCCTCAACTCCTCATGGGTCTGTGGTGGATGTTTGCTTGATTGCAAACCAACGACAAAACTGCTGATCGATTTTAACCTATTACCAAAAGGAAGCGCAACAGCTAAAGAAATTAATTAACATGCCTTGCTGCAACCCCGTGGTCTAGTGGATAATTGTCTGGACTACAATCTGCGGCTTATTCACGGATTGTCGGTTAGATTCTCCAACGTGCGTGAAGCTGATGAGACCCAGCACGGCCGAAACAACTGTCCACCATTACACTGGCGATCGGGTAGTGACGGTTCAAATAGATTTCAAGGAGGTCGGACGACAACTCGACCACGAACTAGGAAAGTCATGGTCGCTCCTATGAGCATTGTCTAGAGATACCACCTAACAGGTAGGGGAATTTCCAGGATTTGGTTATGAAACATTTCTGTTTGACCAGACATTACAGAATTTCTACCGATGGGATTGTTGCGTGGATACGCAAACACGGCGAGTAGGGAAGTAACGCAGAATTATTCAGAACATAGTTAGTTAACATGTTTTGGGGCACGTTCTTCAATATTGAAATGGGGTTACAAATCCTTCCAAGTTTCCCTTATATGCATGCGTGTTCAGTTTCCATATCTTATTCATGACAAAAGGTGATGTACAAACCCTGTGAATTCACGTGATCTGATCGATCAAAACAATTCGGTTTCGCATTCCAACTGCGCCATCATCTACAGACGGGCCGGTATACCCAGGGTTGGTGTATCGACCACTATTTGTCCGGAAACTGTGACAGCACCGTTCGACATTCGGTGCCGGTCACAAGCCTAACAACGGGTTCGACAAACCCCATATTTTACTGCCGAACGTTTCATTTTGTGCAGCATAATCACGTCATGGATGTTCAATCTCTAGCTAGCTACTCGCTGTAACAATATCTTGTTTAGCTCGCTCATAGTACGACCCATTTATCTGGGTAATCCCATCCAGACTGCGAAAATATATCCGGTGTGTTGTTCGGACGAATTAACTTAACCCCTATTCCTAGTGTTAATTTTCCCGCACGGATTTGGATTTATTGAGGATATATACACTAACATAAGGAAAAGCGAGTGTTTATTAGATGGACCTTTTTACATGAGTATGAAACCAACCAATTATCGAAAACATGTGAACGGCCGAAATCTGGAATTCAGTCTTAACACACGATCAACTTAGCCGTGTCTTTGATAACCCTTTTATATAACGAGCTCCAGAATTTTCGTCATTCCTATTCCTTCACTTTTTAGTGATATTTTTCGCAGAATGTTGTTTACTTTGAGCCTTCTAAATCTGGTTATCGTCTGATAAATGAATTCCGCGAAATTACAGCTTAAACATGAATACCCCCTGTCACAACCAAGTTGCCATTCGACAAACGTTTCATCAAGAATCTCTAAAATTGTTTTCTTGTGAATCAATCGCTCACATTTTGAGTGACTTCTCCAAGAATGTTGCTAGCCTCTTAGAAATTTTGTTACAGTCGGATTGACAGTGTTCGCACAGATGCACCCCAAACTTGAACATTTCCTAGTAAAAACAGTTATTTTAGGTACCGTCCCACAGACAGATGTGAGCACATCGCACCAAACGCATCCAGATCAGCCAGTTCCTGTTACTTCTTAGGTCTACACTATCCCATCACCACTGTAAGTGGACAAGCTACAGCCAGTCAAGAACCATGACTTTTTCATGACAAGCCCGACCGTGTAAGTCAGAACTAATTCCTCGCTAGTATTTCTTGAATCAAAGCCTGTACCTGTGGAAGTGAGGTTTGGCTTATCAACGCACACAGTCAGGGATTGTTATCGTTCCTCAGGCCAGATGAGCGAACAGGTAAGATTGAGTGAATCGTGTGACCTAGTGGAAGATCGTTGTATGTCGTAACTTCAGCATAGAGTTCACAGAACACGGGCCGTGCCCGAACCGTGCCTACCAAACTTGAGCTGACCATCGGATAAACCCACTGTACGTTCACACACATTCTGACACCATCCCCGTTTAAACGTAGGTTTAACTTCCGTGTTATGTGATACATTCTCAAAAATTCAGCAAACCGCATAAACCTAATGCGATTTTTGACCGCGCATGCCTATACAGGGTTTGCTTTTTCTTCTTCGTGGTTATGTGGCAGTTAAGCATCAGTGTGAACCATTGATGTAGTGGTGTCTATGATGATGATGATTTTCCAACAAAAAAATAGTGCGAACATTCTACTTACAGTAACTTTAACTCTATGACACTTTCCTTTATGTGAGCAGCTGAAGAAGTCAAAAACTTCCAATCGCTCTGGAATCTGTGAAAAGGATTTGAAGAAGAGGACAGTGTTAAAAGGATATACAGATAGAATTTCATCACATCTCAACGTTGTACTCCATACACATGATTTTAGTAATATGTATTCAGTACCAATACCATTAATGCATATCAAATTTCGTCGATTTCCTCTCATTAGTTTGATACGTGTGTTTCCCACAGCCTGGGATGTCTTCGTCATACCCCGAATTTACTACTTTCAAACCCTACGGCTGTCTGTATAATATGTATAGTGATGACCACTATCACTCGTATTTGGTCGATCAAGGTCTGGCACATCATAACAGGGAATGTGCATTTATTTACAAAATCGGATCAAGTCATGTGATCTCATTATGCATCCGAAAGGTGGATTTTCATCTATCAAAACTACTAACAGCATACGAAAATGCGAATACAACGACCAAATGAAACACACTAGAGAGGTTCTCAATTCAACGATGAACAAACAAAATATAAAAAGGCTGTTTGTGCTATACACTCAATCATTTAATGACCTATGCAGCAACCTGTTTAGAATCTTGTAAAACTTTTATGGGCAGAGAATCATAGTAAAAATGTACGCCTGGGTGCATGCATGCAAGAGAGTGTATTATGATCTCACTTTGTTAATGGATAAAGATTTAGATAGTTTACTGATGAGTAGTCGGGGATTTGGCTAATTTTCAAGTTGAACATCACCCACAATTGATCGCAGCTGTCGCATCCCCATAGACTTTCCAGTCTATGGGGATGCGACAGCTGCGATCAATTGTGGGTGATGTTCAACTTGAAAATTTAGATAGTTCTTGGGATATAGGACAACTATTATTCTTTCGAAGGTTGACAGCATAGTGGTTGCATGTGTTAACTGTGATCCAAATAGTAGGTTGGTATAACATTGATGCCGAATCGCTGTATCCTGGTAAAAGCTCTGTAGTTCTGTTCAAGACTTTGAGATCTTTATTCAGAAACTGTGGAAACTCGGGGAATAACTGTAAAACTAATGGGAGACAATGCTTATGTTGGTGAATTATGTTGTGATGTACGACACTCTCAGACGTATGTTGGGTAGACGAGTTCCGAAGGGATGTATTACAAGCAGTTGGTCCGAGCTATTACCACGCAAAAGGTAAACTGTGGTTTCAACGTTGTTGAGTCTACTCAGCGCAACGCACCCTTGGGAGTGTAAGAATGATCAAGTAGAAACTTATCCACCAGACCATTCATCACTGGTCCTGAGGTTGTACGGAGGCGTGTGCATTATTTTCCATGGTTGCTACGCTTTCTCTTCTCTTAAGTTGAAATCGACCACCGAAACGTGATTGGGCTGTAAACTGAAACAGCCTGTATGGTGTTCATTAGGTTCAACAAGTTACAATCAGTTGCCTAACGCTTCATTGGTGGTCATCGAAACCAGCTGTTTGCATAACCTCGCTCAACCCTTCCTGGAGCCGTGGTGTATGTTTGCTAGCTTGCAAACTAACCAGAATTGGTCCATCAAATTTAACCTACGATAAAAGCCCTTGTAACAGCTGGGATGAGGCGTAGTGTTTTGTTTTGTATAAATCCGAAAGCCCGTGCGGAAGTATTAAACCTAATCAATAACAATAGTTTGCAAAATGTTTCTGGTATCATTTCTTTACATCTTTAAAAGTGTACACTGCAACTGTTTGTACTTAGATGGAAAAAATAAGCAAACGGATGAAATCGCACCTGGAGTGAACAGTACTCGGCCTTTACACATCAGTTTTATCACGACGAATGCAATCAACACTCAACGCATGTTGCTTGTAAAGGAAGCAATGCGGTTTTTAATGTATCTTCGTTCGTTCGGCCATATGAACCCGAATGTTACCAGGCTGCCAGTGCTACCTGTGAGTCCCACGCTTACTGACCACTCATGGTATTCTTACGACAGTCACTTAGACCATTCTGGGATGTGCTCAATTACATGGTGGCACAACCGTCTTTTCGTTCTACTCTCCCTAGGTAATGCACTCGTTTCTCCGCTTACTCACATGTTGTACGCCACATTCCCCGGTGAATGTGGTTGATGAGCTTCAACCAGGTCAACGTAAGAGTTTATCACATTTCACTGACAACCCACGGGATCGACTGTTTTGTCTCTCCATTCTGCTCGCGTTCGTAAATATGCGTTGTCGACGGACACGGTAAGTGCGGACTGGTATGCTTCCCAGTGACAGCACAGTTTGATGGCGTGTAGTCAGAAATCTGGCTAACTTCAAGTTCAACCTCAATCACATTTAGCCGCTGTTTTCACACTTCGATAGATTTTCTAGTCAGTATTAGACACGAGTTTCGCTCTCATTGGAGCTCTTCTGTTATGTGTATCCTTACCACGACCGGGATTCGAGCTTTGACAGCGCTTTAGTGAGCAGACATAATTGACCACTGTGCCACTGGTATCAGGCCAGACATGACTGAATTACCATAGTTAAACGACTAGCCATTTTCTCGTAGGCAACTTAAAGTAATGCTCAGCAGGTTTGATGAAATCGAAGATCATGATCTGATTTAGAATATAACAGTTAACAGGTGTTTACTATCGACACGATCGGGTAAACTTGACCACGTTTACGTAAACCCTTAGGTGTCGGAACGCAGCTTACCACAACTCACGATCAGTAGGCGCTTGGTTCAGGTGAAGTGCTGTGCATTCCACCCATACAAGTTTCATCTTATAGGTACGCTCCAAGAAAGTGACTGCAAGAAACGTTTAACGTACTGTGAATGTTTTACAACAAACGTATCCGATAAACCAGCGTTAATTGGAGATGCGATTTAACTTCACAGTGGTCTTAATACAAACACTTAAGTATATTTGGTGCAAAAGGATCCTTGCGTAATGAAGGAGACGCACAACGGCTCCAGCCCCATAGTTTTAGTACAGTCTGGAATACACAACACCACGCCCTTGGGCTCATGCATTTTCGCGAGTCAAGTCGGCAGTCCCACATGAATCGAGCTGTTATCCGCCTTACTCTTGAAATATTCGAAAACTTAGGATCCCGTTTAAGGTGGTAACACACACTACCAATAGGTTGAAGCATCTACAAACTTCGTGAAGTTTGAACGTTTTTGGTTGGACAACGTATTTCTGGACAGGTGGACTCTCAGTCTTCCGATTTAACCGGTCTCGAACGTTTTCTCTGGAATCGTGCACATACGCAACCGCATTCGCTTCAAAAAATAAAGAATGACATCATCTTTGTGTCTTAACTCTAGAACGAGCGAAGGTTTCGATTTGATACCATGCGGAGAGTGTAAAAATATGCTAGGAGTGGTGAACACAACTTGGGGCACTTATTGTAACTGCCCACAAGCTGGGTTCATGAGAACGTGTGACAGCCTCAATGAGATATACACTCGTTAAATATTAAGGTTAGCGACCTTTACGGTCTAGAGTGGTGGCTTACAGGTAGGAGTTAATGGATAGAACCTGTCTGCCATCGAGGTGATCTGATAAAATTAATAATTACGCACAAGGAAAAGTGGATAATCGTTAAGATATGATAAGCCGGTTGTGCCTAGTGTGAAGGCAATAGCGCAGTAGTTAACACAGTTATCTCATGGGAGTGTAACCGGAGTTTGAACCCCGGCCGTGGAAACAATATGCAATACTGACTAGCTTTAAAC
This sequence comes from Paragonimus skrjabini miyazakii, assembly GCA_014338405.1. NCBI lineage: Eukaryota > Metazoa > Platyhelminthes > Trematoda > Plagiorchiida > Troglotrematidae > Paragonimus > Paragonimus skrjabini miyazakii. Next base: position 45,371 of record JTDE01001189.1, read on the forward strand.
TGTGTAAAGCTTGAGCTGGAAAGTCCATCTAAATGAGAAGGCTGCGGTCAAATACGAGTGGTGTTCAACCTGAGGGCACCCTGCTTAATGACAGTGTTCAGGTCAAAGTGTGAACAATAAACGGTACGACTGCGTGGTATGTGCCTCTCAGTACGCAACCAACCAGTCTCATAACCACGTTGCCGAGTCCATCTGCTGATAAGCTTAATCACATGACACTTGCGACGTGAGGTTTTGCGTAGCTTATTAAAAAACTACTGGACTAATCAGAATCTCTTGAAGCATTTCAAAGGAATCCGTATCCTGATTTTTTCCCAGTCATCCTCTGGGTCATTTCGCTGTTGTGACCAGGGAACGTTTACTGTTAACACGGTTTCATAGGCGTCTCATATAGTCTCATCGCTCGGTTTCGAAGCAAATAATTTGAGGTTGCAAACAGATTATTTCTCAGCAGGTGCGAACAACGTGATCCGAATAAAGGGGATTATTGCAAAGTGAACGACAATCCTGAATGGAATGGCTCCACCGATTGCTGATGAAAACATGATCAATTGGCATGCGTCTCTACGTGACACATAGTCGTTGTTTGTGCTGAAATATGCAACCCGATATATAGAGTGAAGTGCGCAAAATTGTAACAGCCGATTGCCATTGTCAGTGCGCTGTACACATATACTGTCTAGCCGCTTCTTCTCAGTAGTAAGACGACCAAACTGGGCGTTCATATCACTAGCAAGCAAAATGGTGTTTGTACAGCCCATCCCAGAAGATCAAAGACAGCACCGTAGAAGGCATTATGGACAGCACCTTACCCATCGTCTGTTGAAAGATATGCAGATATGACAATAAACAGCGTCTCCCCGGTCTATGTCGACCGACCTTGGCCGAAGAGTCAAGTCTTACAGCAAACAGGCAATCATTCAATGGGATTCAGTCCAGCAAGCCCTGAACTACCTTACAGTTTAGTGCCATCCTCATTCCAACTTGATCGCGAGGCTCAGCTTCATTGTTACCAAAGACTCACTGACCCATAGCATTATCCAGGGGCGAATTTAAATTAACTGAAAGTAGCAGATGTCTTGGTTGACGAAAAAAAACAGGGGGTGAAAAGGAGTAGGCTGGTATCAGATCGACGATGACTTATGACACTTCCAGATGTGCGCCAACCGATGTACCGGCTGTGCGAAACGCCTTCATACCTCGACAGGCGCCTTCTCAGATGTTACTAAGTGCGTAGAAACTTGTTCCACACTTTAGTTGTCGCTTCTTGGTAGCTGTCATTGGTATCAGATTAAACTAAAACTAACCGTTTCCAACTTTTCGACAATTTTTGGGAACGTACAGGTTACTGCAGACATGTAGTGTGTTTCTAGTTTGATACCTATTGAAGCCACTAGTCGATCTCTACTTAGTGGAAGCGTCAATAGTTTGTTAGACGTAGATTACACGCACCTTTACTGAGTAAATTTCTCTTTTGAGTCCTTTGTATCCTGATGTGTCCACAAAATGCATCACGTCGGCTTGTGCTACACTGAGTTCGTGGAACTTCTGAACGATCTTCGACAGAAATCAGGATATGATTCAACCACCAAAACACAAACAGTGTCAAGGCTCTACTTTCCCTCGGGTGGGCGATCATGTGAGGATGCCATAACTGGACAGTGCCAGCATAACATTGAGACAAACTAAGGTAACGGCCTTTACTCATTAAGGGCGCGGAATATGTTGCGCATACACGTCGGCGTAGAGCACAAAAGCACACAGAAGTAGGATTTCGATTATTACACTCACCTGGTAACCATTGAAAGTGAACCAGATTACGGATGTATGCAGGTGCGCGCTTAAACCATGTTCGGCTATTCATATTGTGGTATGGTAGTGCACATTCAAGTCAAGATTAGCATAACACGGCGACCGAAGCTAAATAACGTCCGTGCGCATATATCGCAAAAAGTAGTTTGAGCCACCTAATCTGTGGTTCCACCCACGTATTCCGAGTAAAACTGAGCACATAATTCCAGGAAGCGCGTGAGCAGAGTTAGATTCTGCTCACCGTAGTTCATAAAAGTACGTGACTACGTTTAGCCAAACGTGTTTCAACTATTAACCACTGCGCGAATTATTCAGTGGGCCGAGTTTACACTTACATTTGCATTAACCAATATCACGTAAACACGGTACTTAGTTGAGCCGTGCGAACGTCCTACTTAATGACCAACTGTAAAATGGGTCACAAATCAGTTCGCGATTGGTTGATAATCGGATTTGTCAAGTTTTGCTACAGTGAGATAAAAGCTCCACGTTGCCTACCTTGCGTGTGTGCACCTACGTGGATTGTTAGTCTTTTTATAAAATTGTAAATCACAGTCTGAAGCATTAAGTGATATCGCACTGAATCAATGGAGACAGCGAGCACCACCAACAGTGGTGCTACACTTCAACGTAAAGCCTACCGGACGAACAACACTCAAGAGATATATTTGAAAAAATGTAAACGCACAAATTAAGTGCATACGGGTTCACCAGTGTTTGAGATGATGATTATAAAGTTTACAGGAAGGGCACATACATATCTACGTTTCAGTAATAGACTTGAAACATAACAGTCCGCCGAATGATGGATTTGTAAATAAATACAAATGTTTGAGTTAAGCGCAGTAGAAAATCGCAAAGAAGAAAACTCATTTACACGGATGCAGGCTAACAGTTTACTGCGAAACACTACTATGGACAGGAGTATTTGTAACCAGCAATGTGAATGGTGGCGCACCCACTAACTATGCTGAGTGGGACGGTAGGAGTTTTCACAGACCGTAATCACCTCATTGACTAACCACTTCGCGGTTCCTCCCATTCAATATCAACCGAACTGAACAATACACGGTGAGGCAGGAGCTCTGCCGACATACTCAGTACGTGGCCTGGCCGCTACAGACTCAACCTTTTGGTTACCGATCATAAATATGTAGATTTCTCAGACACGTGCAGACGAATTGCCGTATTTTTCACTCAAATGGTCTATATGAAACATGGCGACGACATGTTTTCGTCTTCTGTTCGTGTTCACCACAATACTCATGAGTGCGACTCAAAGCTGAAAATGATGATGATAATGAAACAACAATAGTGCAAGCTGGTGAAGTGATAAAAAACAAAGGTAGGTGGGGCGATCAACGGGCTTAAGCATCTCGTTTGTTATAAAGAAGATGAGAAGAAGGAAGCCAAAAGTGGCGGCGTACATCATGTTCTGTGCTGAACTGTATACGATTAAAAGCGCGATAAACCAAGTTTCAATAAACGAATTGGGACAGCCACTAACCACAGCAGTGCGAATGAGAAGAACGGTTGGATGAAAATATATCTGGGTGCCAGAATGGAAACCTAATCAAACATATCAAATATAGCAAACGTATATCGGTATGCAGTAAAAAGTACGGGTGGTTAATACGGATAATGAAAGCAGTCTGCCACTGATCAGTAGTTCAAGACTTGGCTAATCTTTAGTTCAACATCACTGACATTTTCTCACCTTTAGTATTCGGATAGATATCACAGCATTAGATTGGAGTTCTTTGTACTAGACCTTCCCAAAAGTGCATATCCTTATCACAGCCGTGATTTGAATTCCGGCCACATTTCCATCAGCCATCTACTAACTAATGTACTACTGATCTCAGTTGAAGCACAGCCGAATTAGCACATCCAGACGCACAATCATCTTTGCTTGTGAGTAACGATGAGAATGCCCGAGTGCCACAAAATCCGCGGCCACGTTCGTTAGAGTCACAAGTCACCAGCTACGTCTTTGCTGGAACGCGATTCTAGCATCGGATGCTAAGATGTGTATGCTGAGTCCTTTCTTCGTATTCGCGTTACTCAAATCTGCCCAATCTTTCCCTACAACTGTATACCGACCAACACATTGTATTCTTGCAACAAAGCGAAAGTAAGGACTCAATACCAGAATCTGTTCTTCCATCTGTGCAAACTTATAAACCTGCGGGGTTCATAACTTATCAAACAAGTTCGTCATCAAGCAAACTGCTACATAGGTGATAGGTGGTAAGACGACGGTAAGCTGTTTGTGTATGAAGGCTGACAGCGGCAGAATAAGTGCAGTGATATAAACGGCAAAATTTTCGGGGTCTTTGTTTAAGCGTTGAACGTACGACAGTTCCTCTCATCTCTCTTTGGCAGCCGTTCTTCCTAAGTTATTCTACATCACTGCAGAGGTGAGCGGCGGCTTGAGCCACAGTACTTCTGGTCAGGCACATGGCTGTTGGTGATGATGATTTTTGACCACTTCCCGGGATATAGAATGAAAATCTTTCATACTTTTCATTACCAAACGTTCATAGAGATGTCACTACTCACCGAATTCGCTTAGCTTGGAGCGGGTTGAAATTACAGTTCATTTGTGCATGCAGCCGGTAGTCCTCAGAACCTAATTAATAGTTAAATGTGATGACTTCTAAATGCTGTCACCAAACCATGTCCCATAGACAGAAAGGGTATCAGCGGAGATTGCCAACACAAAAAGACTAACCACAATTCAGGTCGCCCAAAACGTTGTAAGTGACAAAATTCAATGTGTGTGTATTGATAGCTTCAATCAAGACAAAAATACCGAAATACGACCGGGGTACAATATATATATGATTAACAGACATCCCAGCAGTCAAACACAAGCGACATGGCCGGCAAAAGAGAGCTAAACAAGTCACATTTTTACCGTCGTCCGTGCAATGTTGCGCAAATGAAATGAAACTATCAAGCTCCCATTAAAACAGATGAACTCAGTAAACACGAAAAACCTGGGTCAATCGGTCCTCAGGTATGAACATGAAGACTGCGCACGCAATATTCGTCCAGAAAATGAAAGCAAACCAAGAAAAAGGCTCAAAACGATCTCCGGTCCTGAAAAGCAAGTCAATGGGAAAGAGCGGTTGCATAAGCGATAAAGTGATGGACCGCCACACCCACGGGCTGCTTACTAGTTGTCAACAGCCCACATTATCACAGACGGGAAAAAGATGACGGAAACGGCAAAGAACCGTTGGTTTAAGAGATAGCAGGAGGCTCCGGCCCTTGGTCCTGTGAAAAAGGAAGATATGCAAAAAATCAAGTAGAATTTTTAAAAAAATGAAGCGTAGAGTTCGGAAGACAACATTCTACAACTAGGCGGGGTTTATCTGAGAATGAGTCATTTTGCTTGAGGAGGAACAGAACACAAATGAATGTGGAATAAACACGAAAAAAGTAGACCAACAAAACACAACGCTTGTTCAACCCGTTGGAGGTGGAATGCATGACGAGACAAACAGAGAATGAAACAGCAAATAGAGAAGATACGCTCAAACTGCTCGTTGCAATGTATGAGTAGTCCACTGGGCGAGGAAACTGGTTGAGACCTCATTGATTACAAAACTGACCTTCCACCTACGACACCTGAGGTCCTAAGCGTAAGTCATCTGTGAGTTCACACATAAGTAGAAAGTATACGCCCACGGACATCAAAACGTCAGTATTCGCAAATATATATTACACTTTGGTAGCTGCCTACCATCGTTATAATATTTTTTCAGCTTTGAGCCGAACCCGCGGGTACTGAGGCTTGGACTGTCGTTGATCCTGATACCACCCCACAAAATAGCGGAGTAATAAGTACAAGTACACAGAGAACAGAACAGAGAGTATATAAGGAGTATTAGGCTACAGGAAGGAGAACTCAACTTACCTAGGGTCTCAAGAATCAAATTAGACAGACCGGGCAAAGAATAACTATACGAGGGTCGTGTTCTAGGCAAAAAACACGAACACGGTACACCATTTAAGAAGAAAGGTTCAGAGATCCTATGAAAAAAAATGTTATCTGACAGCATAGATATTATATTTGTGATTTAACTGAACAAGGGGTCATTATGAAATAAAAGATAACCAAGTATGGATGGGATAAAATTGCAAGTGATAGATTTTAACTAGAACAAGATATATTCAAAATAAAGGGTTAACATGGTTGACCAGAGAATGGAATAAGAAGTTGAACAACACACGATTATCATACTACTAGTATTGTTGACGTTAATTACATCCAACTTAGTTAATGGATAATCGATAACACATAAACGTCGCTGTACACTTCATACAAAGCACACCGACATGAAAGATTGTATGGCTCCGTGGACATGCCAAGACTGATAATCAACCAGATACGATCTCAGCAACCATGACGTATTACTACCACCGACGGCAATAGATAAGTCACAAACAATGTTGTTTAATTGCCGTACAATCAACACGAGAAAGAGAGAGTTAATCCATAAAACCTTGTTTAAACCGAAATGTTCAACAGCAGGGAACCAGCAACTAACAACCAAACATCTACAAAGAATTTTCAAACGTATGCGCTAACTTGAACCTGGCCATAAACAGCCGCATCACAGCGACATCGTTGTTTGCCAGTTGATGCCAGCAAACGTGTACCACCAACAGCAGAGAATGACGCTAGATTATATGAAGAGGATCTAAGCCAACAACTCTAAGGTTCGATGTTTCATCGTTTTGTACCAGCACTCATTGGTCCTCACAAAGATGCTACTACCAGTAGATGAGAGGCTGGCAGACAATACCCGAGTCGCGAAGAAACCGTAGTCTCTGCTGGTATAACCATATTAACAGTTCACTAAATATCTAGGGTGATAACTGCCTGACCGAGGATCGACAGCAGGCGTTGAAAATAGTAAACTCGATGTTCAGAGGATATGGGTCGGGCGAGCACACAGCCAATTGATTCAACGCCCATTAATAAGGGAGAGTTTGCTGATCCAGTCGGACGATATACAAAGGTTCGCGAGGTGGACAGGTGATGACCTGGCGTAGACAAATGAAATCGTTCACGCGGGGGTTGGGCACTGTAGATCGTGTTCGTCTCCCGGGTTGGAGCCCTCGCGACTCAGTGGCTTGAAACTTTGGGTGAGATGGCGGCTAACCGAGCTCAGTGGCGTGAATATTGTCGTTGTTTGGTCGAGTTGTCTGTGAAGTGAGTGCACTTAATGACGCGGCGCAGTGAAAGCCGTGAGAAAGCTGTCTTGCTGATGACGCCTTACTTTCACTTACAGCTTAGTTGTTTGTTTGCAAAGTGTAGGCGCCTTGATGTTGTATGTTTGAATGTAGACGTAGCTATTTTTAGGGGTTAGGTCCCCTACCCTCTGCCTTTTTTTCCTCTCTTCCTAAACAAGGTTTGTTTCTTCTTCATGGTTGTGTGGCAGTTAAGCATCAGTGTGAACCACTGATGTATTGCTGTCTATGATGATGATGATGATGATGACGGAAAAATACATGTGTGGGCTGTGTCCATAGATTACTCGGGTGTGTGCTGAAGTTGGAAACAGAACGTAAAAAAACTGAATTTCACAAGAACGGCCCTGATACACCAGAAAAAGCGGCTACAAGTAAAAAGAGCTGGAAATTGGCTCCATTAACAATACAGTCCGAACTCAGTGACAGCTGCTCGGTTGTACGTCGTGTTTAAGCGCCTCCCGACCCCATGATCAGCTATTTAGAGTTGTGGAGTACTCGAATGCATTGCTTATTCCTGCCATCAAGCCAGTAAATTTTAGTTTGGTAACCTGTAGCCTTATTATCACGTCTTTTTAAATGATAAAGATGGAAAGGACCCATGTTTCCAGGAGTTTCCCGAGGGTCTGTGCTTGGTCTCCTACTAGACCTGATACACACTAGTGACCTATGTTCCCGATCTAATATCAAACAACGTCACCTCTCATGATGGCAACTGCAAAAGGTGATCCTATTGAGTTACACGTGCTGGTCGCACGAATGGAGTCTTCTCACGACAGCAAATATGCCTACAAATCACTCGGAACAGAATCCGGGAATCCGTTTTTGATACAGTGACAGCTTACCCAGAAATATCTTAGGAAAAAAAGCATCCCATTCTCCCATACTATCATGAAACGACCGTTAACAAAATATGAGAAAGAGCCCCTCTTCGTAAAAACATGCTTTTCAAACGTTAAGACAAGACGTTACATAAAACTTCTGGTCATAGCCTTGCCTACCGCTATCATCCACTACGATGAAGAAATCGAATCCTATGGTAAGAAACAAATCACTCGTAGTCGCCGAAATTCAGTGGGGTCCAGTTCAGTTCAGATCACAAGACCTGAGGCTAGTAGCCATTTGGTGTCCAGTTTCTTGCACCAGTGAGCTCGGATGACTCCACCGTGCTGCGATAAATGGAGAAGAAAGACTTCCCTTCAACAATGTTTTGGAACCTTCAGTGGTATGTAAAACACAGTACATTATTGAAAGAGCAGCGAGAAGATCCCTGATCAAGTCCTCATCAGGACCATGCAAGCGATCTCTTAGATGCGATGTTAAAGGACGGAAAGAAGCGGTATTGGAATCACTGCCAGCAATCATGGTATACTAAGACTAATGGACAGGATCAAAGCCAATGCTGGTGCTACCATATTTCCATCAGACTCCTGGATGACCGGACAAAAATAACTTCCTGGTTGTGATAACAGAACAGGTGAGAGACAAATAACTAATAAAGAAGTCCTACGCAAACTGTTTGTAACTGGTAATAAAGAAGAGGTGAGAAACAAAAAAAAAGAAATAGACAGAGGGAAGAGAGAAGACTGCCATCAGGTTGAGTAGATCCAGGTCACCTTATCATCACTTCGTATCCGGAAATAATGTCAAACAACAAGCATCAAGCCTGCGCTTAAAGTCGGTAACCGTGTTGGCCAACACCACCTTGGACGGCAATTTGTTCCAAGTGTTCACAACCCTATATGAGAAAAAGTTGGCCTGGCTCTTTCCTTCACAATATTCAACTCGTGCCCTCTAAGCGAGGAATTTTCGTTGCGAGGAAACAGCTGCTCCACTGCCTCAGAAACTCAGACTTCTATAAAATCTTCTCTTTTTCGTCTTTCTTCTAAGCAGAAGAGATTAAGGTGCCTAAGTCTGCTGGAGTAGTCCATTCCCCGAAGTTCTACGAAGAACTTCGTAAACCTACGTTGCACCTTCTCTAGGACCTTAGCATCTTTGACCAAATAAGGACACCAGGCCTGCACACAATACTCTAGATGCGGTCTCACGTAAGCTTTATACAGAGGCACAAGGACGCTGGGTTTCCTGGAGGCCACTGTCTTCTTCAGTTGGTAGAGTGCTCGATTTGCTTTACGGGCTGCAAACATACATTGAGTTGACACTTTGAAGTCTCCAGTGACCTGCATTCCTAGAACCCTCATCTCAGTAGTTTTTTGAATGAGCACACGTTGCTCAGTGTCTTTCATCCACCTAAGAGACATCCGTAAGTTGTCTACATTTCGCAAAATTTAACGGGAGTTCCCAGTCAACTGCCCACTGGTGAATTTCATCGAGGTCTCGTTGCACCAAAGACTCACTCGGGCGTCCCACGAGTTTCACATCATCTGTGAACATGTAGCAGGGACTGCTGATCCTCTTCGTCAAATCATTAATGTACATCAGGAACAGCAAGGGACCTAAAACTAACACTTTTGAAACACCACTGGTGGCATGTGTAGTGTGTGACTTGGAGTCATCCACCCGCACATGAAAACTCCTATTATGCAGGAACGCCCTCACTCACGTTAAAACACCAGATATATTAAATGCCTCCAATTGTAACATTAAAAGTTTGTGATTTACGGAGTCGGAGGCCTTTCTGAAATCTAAATAGCGGACCTCAACATAATCTCCCCTACGAAAGCCAGTAAGTTAGAAAGGGAAGATCTCTTAATTATAAAGTTATGTTGCTGAGTCGCTAATAGTCTATACTTGGCGACATGTTGCGCTAACTTGTGATTATTCAATGAATTATTACCATGAATCTACAGGGAAAAAATTGAATATTTTCAGCCTAAAAAGCAACAATAATACCGAGACAAAAGCGAATTACTTGTTGTGAAGGTTCAAAAGTTGCGTATGATTACCAGAGACTTACCCTGTATGATCTCCGAGGTTTTCCCTCAGTACTGCGCCCAGGCCTAGCAAAATACATAATGCCAATAATCGCAAAAATAGTAGCAACAAATATCAAGAACGATGACGAAATCGGATCGGTGCTGTTACGTGGCACAGGTGACAGGTCATCCACACACGAACTATCGCTGCAGTAAGCCTGTGACTGCCGCAACATTCCCAGCAAACGACGCATAGCTGATTCATGGCCATTGATACATTCGCACAGATCGAAATCACCACTGTCCCCCATCTTAATCCTTTACCTTAAGTTACGCGAGAAAAATGAAGTAAACCTCAAAACCCAACCCGCCTCGAAATTATACGTACAATAAGAGTCGGCGTAGTAATGTTAATTGATAAGGATAAACAAGAATCGCACGACTTTGGTGGAGCACGAAACAAACATCAAAACGTGAAAGTAAACGCTTACAGTAAAAACAACTAATATTTAGGTAACGAAAGGTAGTGACTTATTTTCACCGGCAACAAATGCGCACATGGGTCACTCAATTTCAATTCGGCACAAAAGACAGACGAAAGCAAGTAGCCAGAATATCCAGATTCTTGCGCCGTAAAGGTCAGGACCCCCAACGCTTCAACTTCAGGTTTTTCGAGTTGAACGTAAAGTGCCCTCTTACTGCCTCACTGCAACAGAAGAAGAGCACCAACAGGAGTCAACGCCCATAGCACCGTTACTATAACTCGTAAGAGATCATATGCTATTGATTCAGCGATTCAGCGGTTGATACACGGATTCGAGGCAGAGGCCCAAGGGTCCTGGATCCAGTCGGTTTTTCTTGTTCGAAGTCAAGCGGGCGTCTGTTGATCTCCAAGGCATTCAGTGAAAACAGGGTGTAGCACCCCTCTTGGGAATTACAGTAAATACCCAAAAACGATCTAAGATTACTTGCATAAAAGAAATTTGAGAAAATGAGAGTCAATTAATGCTTTAAAGCGATCGCCAAAGGCGCTAATGACGACCACAGCAGGAAGACTGTTCCAGAATTTGACAACCCTGTGGGGGGAAAAGGTCTGAGGACGAAGCTTGAAAAGCTTCATGTTATTTTATCACCGACAGTCATCCTTCGCTACAATGAAGAACCGGTCAACGAGGCCTACTCTAGAGAGGAAGTATGTGAAAATTAAATCACTGCAGAGTTGTCGAAATTCAAGTGGGTATAGATCAAGAATGTCAAATCGAGACTCGTACGCGACACTACCGAAACCTGTGACTAGTTTGGTAGCCACGCGCTGGACACGCTCAACAACTAATCTGTCTTTCTTCAGGCTGGTATACACGACCTGATTAGCATACTCGAGGAGCGGCCTTACAGAAACCCCGTAAAGCGTTTGGAACGCTTTCTTGTCTATGCGGGGGAAAGTGCGCTTAATCATCCTAAGAGTAGCAAACCCTTTTTTCGCTTCCATCTCGTGGTGATGCGCGAAGGATAAGTTAGATGGCAACCAGATGCCCAGATCTTTCATCAGATCGATTTTCATGATATCTACTGTGCCGGGTGCACTATGATTCACGAAGGCATTGCCAGAATCTCCACCAAGTGACATACGTGCGTACTTACTGTCATTTAGTGAGAGACTCCAATCGTCCAACCAAAGCTTAACGCGTCAAGATCAATCTGTAGTGCACTGGGATCAGTGGCATTCCAGATTTTCAGGTCATCGGCATATAGAATGGCGTTGCTAGAAATATTGTCCGGAAGGTCGTTTATATAGATCAGAAAAAAAAGAGGACATAACACTGACCTTTGGGGAACTCCCACAGAAATGAGAGAGGGAGATGAGATGTCTGATCCGGTTTTAACTCTAAACATTCTGTCATCAAGAAAGGAGGCAATCCAGCGAAGAACCTCTCCTTAAATACCATACCCAGCAAACACATGGCCAACTCCGAGCTGTTGGCCAACATCTGGCCAACGGT
>JTDE01001189.1:64335-79846 GCA_014338405.1 Paragonimus skrjabini miyazakii
GTCGTTCCTAATTAATCTTGGAGGTCAACAACTGAGGTAATTCCAATGACAGATGAATAAGGAAACTTGCCGCAATATTCACTTGATTCAGTTAGCTTTTAACTCTCCAAAATTCAGTGCAGCAGCGGCCCGAACACAGGCAGAACGCAGGGCTCGCGAACCGAGAAGTGAGTGAGTTGTATTTACTGATTATCGATTAGTTCGATTAAGTTGGTTTAAACGTTGGTTGTATACGTGAAGTTGATGAAAGTGAATAACAGTCAGAATTTTGAAATAGAAAATAGTGTGCAAAACGTTCCAATAGTTTCTGAGAGGTAAGAGGCTGAACAGTGAATTCACAACACTATTCAACAAGACTTGAAACGGACATGGTTTCACTATGTCAAAAATCAAGTTTATGTGGCACCTGAAGGTAGACTATGATTCTGGCAAATATCAACTTCGCGTCAATGATTTCGCGCTAAAAGTTGTCAACATGTGAAGTCATAACAAGAACCAACAAGACTTGTAACAGACAAGACTTTTCTATTTTAAAATCTGGGGTGCACGTTCGCCTGGTGGATGTATCCCCAGTGGTGGCAGTAGTTTCGGGGCGCTTGGTGCTTCATTTTGGTATACGTATTCGTGTTTATCCATTTCTGCTAGGTCAGCCTGAGTGAAAAAAGAAATCACACAAATTTAGCGGCACTTTTTTATGGTGGGTTAACTGCAACCAACCTCAAACATGCATCCACGATACACCATACCGGTTCATGTTTCCTTCCGGCTTCCTCCTGCAGGCTTTTCTCTGCGTCTTCCAGCTTCGGATTTCTCTTTTAAACAAATGACCCTTGTAAATCAAAATGTTTTCACCCGTTTCCGATAAGTTCCTGATTATCGACGTTTCGATCTCTCACCGTCCCTGTCTTGGAACCAACTCATGAGGAACGAGTGACTTCAATAGCATGATAGGCAACTTCAGATCAGCGGCCGCGAGGGACTTCGTGTTAATGCAGAATAATCCAACTATGTCAGGAATAGCAGAGACTGTTACCGTGGTATTCACTATAACGACTGAATGACATGTTGTCCACAGAAATCGCATGTACCTCGCGGATCGCGTATTATCTCAACAAAGGGGATTGGACACATGTCCTTCATTACCTGATCATCTTCGTCATCTCAAATTTAAAATGAACATAATGAAGCAAAGGACTATCATGTTTCTCTAATGAAATAATTCCATTCTCCAAGGTGGTAGGGGTAGTAATGAGGAAACACCAACGGTGCTGATGGCAAGCCGTAGACGTTCCCGACGTATTTGACGACACATAGTAGTACGACGGTACAACCTTCGCCTGGAACTCATGGTGCGTCAAAAGTCTATTAACCAGGTGGCTTTAGGGAGTATAAAGATCGAAAAATCAAACGCGTAGGTGAAAATTAGTCTTCAGGTCAGTCTTCAGCATGTCTACTGAATAATAATAGTAGGATATATCACGCATACATTCGAAGTGACATGACACTGCTACCTGAGATAATCCGCAAAACATCGCGAAAGCAATAATGCGAAAAGCGATCAAACCGGAGGCACGTGACAATTACCTGACCCAGCGCTATCGAACCAGCCTGGATCAACAAAATTTACACTCAAATTACAGCCACTTATTTCGTAGTCAGATATATCTATTGCAGTGAAGAATACCATTCTTAGGTTATTCATAATCCTTATTCAACTACAAAATTAGTCCCAATATAATGTGCCATTCGCCGAATTTTCTCATTTTTGGTTGGTCAATGGAGTAGAAAAGACAGGCCAACGCCTTGCCTACTGCTGGCCAACCTGGCCGAGTCGGCCACGTATTTACTGGGAAATGATCATTTTCAAATAACATAACGGTAGGGCAATTATATTTTCTGACTCTCTGGTAAAGGTGAGATAGTCAGAAGTAGGTTGTGATGATTGGACCGGTGCTCCGTTTCGGATCAATTATTGTTTATGAAGTACAACTGTGCTAATGATTTCCCTCAATCGAGGGACTTTATGGTGGAGGTAGGTAGCCGACAGTTAGATGGCGAGTACAGAGCGGTATTCAAACCAAAATAGCCAGACAAAACGGATGTTGTCTTTAATTGTGCAGATAAATTTGAAAATATGTAAGTCGTCAGCTGTTACGTGAACTACCAAATCACTGGGTCAATGGACTATTGATGAAAGTAGAAGTTTCGAGAATTCCACATCTCAGTGCGTGCAATATAAATTTCCCCCGCGACAAGCCAACATGGGGGAAATTGATGCCATGTCGGAATCAAGACAAGAAATGTCTTCCAGAAACTGCCTTGAACACTGTCATAGAACTAGCCGAAGCAACTAGATCAAGGAGAGCAATCCTAGTCTTGCAAACGAGCATTGAGAACTGGTGCGTGTGCATCCAAGTCCATAATTCTTGACCCCCAGTTTGAGAGTAACCCATCATCGTCGGTTTATTTTCACTACTAGACATCAACCAACACAACTGATTAGGTGATTTCAGGATCAAGAAGGTGAACACCAAGTCACCTTTAAAACAACCATATTTTCAAAAGCAAGTGCTCAGTCACGTCAGTCTTTCTGTATAGGGCTCATTTTTTAGTATTTAGGCTGCACTGTCAGCACGATGTTGCACATTCTGTAGGAGTGACTTGTCCTTTAGAGGAAAGTATGGCAAGGTTGCAGCTCCATTCTCCATTTTCAGTCAAATGTACTCGAACGTAAGCCTAAATCAGCGAGGATCGGGCTAACCAGCTTTTTTATACCGGCTTCAAGGTTCGGAAGGTTCAAAAGAATGTGCAAAACAAAGACACTCGAGTCTTTCTCAACAGCAGTCTGTAGTAGGTAGCCATGATCGTAATACGCGGCATTCTAAAAGCCATATAATCTTGCCTTTACCGGCGTTCATGTCCAGCCAACTTAGTTTAGACGAAGTAAATGGACTGTTTAGGTCATTCTCTCTGGTAAGAGAATCACTCCCAGTGTTAGCGGCACGCCAAATTTAGATGTCATCAGCGGGCAGTTCTGCCATGTGGATAAAAGAAAAAGAAGGGTCATCAGTAAACATCAACAAAGATAGATTAATAATTGAACCTTGCGGTACTCAGCTAAAGTCGGGCCTAAAGCTTGTGAATGCACCGTTTACATAAACCCTGCACAAACGATTAGCAACCAGCCACTGAAACAGGTTGTCTAGTACTCCATGATGGAACGGTTCACCAATTAAAACAGCATGATCCATTTGGTCAAATGCTTTGGCAAAGTTCAGGTATACGAGATCAGATTAATGTTTTAATCAATTGATAAGTTGCCATCATCAGATTCGTGGTACACAAACGACCCTCGTGAAAGCGGTGCTGTACAATAAAGAAGACTGGAGAGATTAGCTATTTGTAGACCATGTCACAACCTGGCACCCCTGAAATTTTCCAGGAGCTAGACAGCAAAGCGATTGGTCAATAACTACTAGGATGACCGCGCTTTCTACCCCTGAAAATGGGAGAGATATTGCGGGTTTCTAGCTGCTGTGTACTGCTCTCTGGTTGATAGGCTGAGTGATTAAGGAGTCCAGCAAGCTGTGTTGGCTACTTCAGCCAAGGCCAACAAATGAACACAAGAACTGTCCTTATGACGTTTAGGTTAAGCCGGCTACATTATTGAAGTATCCATTATGCTAGTGTCGTCACCTTAAATGACAATACGAACTTGAGAAATCAAACGGGACTACATGAGAGTGTTGTTATGTAAGTCAATGGGGGTATCACTGGCTTCTTCATTAAATAAATTAGGTAATGACGAGCCAAACATTTGAGGCACCCGAGACTTCGCTTTGCTAGGTAATGACAAATTGAAAGAAAATATTTAGAACGGAGGAACGTGTTTGCGCCTTTTTGGTAGTAAAGACGGTTTACACAAATTGGTGAAGTATACTGATTTGTTACGCCAGTCTGAACAGTTCGATCGTATTTAGATTCAGGTGACTGATAGCATGTCGTTTCTTCGAAATAAGCCTGTACTTACAAACGCGTAGTTGACTCAGAAACTTGGATGCAAACTGTTTTTGTCGACGGTTTGGAAAAGAGGTGTGGTTGGCTTTTCACAAAGATCATCAACAGAGCGACAGAGGGTAAAAATCTATAAAGGCCGCGTTGCATAATAAACAGTCTTTTCATATTTGTTGATGCAATTACCAGTCATGTTGCAGATAGAGTCGGGTTATTCACTGCATGATCCCCTAGTCAAATGGGAAGGCAAATTGTTAAAAACCACAGATGTATGAAGCAAACAGTAATGAAAAACACGTCGTTGAGAAACGAGAAGGAAAAAACAGCAAGACGTATGATCGGCAACTTTATAGTAACAGTACATGACAACAAAATGTAAACAAATAGCCACTTACAGCACCTGCCACAGTCGTAGGTAACCACCAACTATGCCGTGGGTAAAAATATAAAGCGGCTTAAAAGTGAACATGCGAAAAGATTGTTATTCAAAGAAGACCAGGAGCGAAGTTTGTAAAACTTCATGTGATCAAATCGTCGACCATTATTACGCTTTCAACCTGAAGAATTTGTCTACCAGGTTTACGCCACAGTTACATTGTTTAACACTTAAATCACAGCAAAGTTGTGGAAAGTCTAGCTGATGGGGACCAAAAATTTCGAAACGATAATCATACGAGACAAGTCACAAGAATATAACGGTCTGATGGCTGCACCCTGAATAAACCCAATTGTGAACATGTTACCAAGCCGTTGTACACAACTTGATCCACATACTCAGGCATTGATTTCACGTAAATTTCATCAGGCGTTTAAAACATATTCTGCTTATATGGAAGAGGGCCAAAAATAGCAAACTCCTTATTACAACCATATTGCAATGTAGACTGAAAGATAGGTTTGTCAGTATCTTGATACCGGTTTTTTTTCAGATAAACTTTTGTGGTATCTACTATACTGAGTACCCCAAGAACCCCGAAGACCAGATACCCTACCAAATTATGTGTGCACATTTCTTCCCAATGAGAGAGACTCCTGTTACTAATCTTACGCTCAAACGCTCCTAGATCATTTCAAAATTGAACACCACCCACATTCGATCACGGCGTTCGCATTCAGATAAGCCTTTCGGCTAGCCCACTTCGAAAGGAAGCACTAGACTCGAGTTTCGCTCTTATTAGAGCTCATCAGTATTGCATATCCTAGGTCAGTCTGTAGTGCACCGCTGGTCGTGTAATGGACAAGTGGGTATGCGCTAGACCCTCGTCCACTAACAATTTGAAACACCTTCTTTGAAGAGCAATTGAAACGTATTCCCAATAGGCATCAAACTAGAGAACTCGGCGAGGTTTCGAACCAAACCGTATATTTCCAGCAATGTTTGGAAATATGATAAGTAATTGGCTCTGGCCTAGTCTGATACCAACGGCAGCAACCGGGATGAGAGAAAAAAGAGGCACGAGATGGACCACAACCCATTCGGTGGCACTCAAAGGCGCGCCAAGTGAAAAGTGCGTGGAACCTTCGAGTACGTTAGAAAACACTCGAAAATGTTCGGGTTGAACGACCTTGAAGAATGGAATGGTAAATGAGTCGTTTGGGAAAGGACAAGCAGTTGCTGCGTGTAGTTGATCGTACAACTGATGAAGGTGACACTGAGTTCGTATCAGGCTTTCTATAGCACGCGTACACAAAATCATGCGTACAGAACAGACAGGTGAAAAAACACGGTTGCCACCGGGACCCTTAGGGAAGCTAAACGATCGCTGGTCACTACAGTCATCAGAATCCCAAGGTTTTCACCCAACAGTTTCGATAAGAGTACCTCTGGAAGAAGCTTCCCGAAGATCTTTGCCGTAAAGCCAAACAGAAGAGGACCTATCACAGACCGCTTAGATACGGCCACGGAAAAGATGGAGGTGTAAATCGTCGAACTCAGTTTTTCTGATAGTCCTTCTATCAATGCAGGAAACGCTCCAACAAAAAGTCATTACCTAGATGTCATAAGCTTTTAGTTTGTGCCTGAACGAACTACGTAAGACGCGGTTGAAGGCCTTGGCAAAACCGAGAATGACTGTATTTAAGATGGGGCCGATATTGTTGGTATCTGTCCGGTTATCCACGCAGATAATTGTGTTAGTAATATTTGGCCGACCAAGAGTGAGGCAGTGTTGTGTAGATGGAAGAGATCGTTTCGTTAGAGATGTTTGAGGATGGAATGTTTCAAAGAAGGCTTACCTACAATGGACGCATGTTAGATTGGTTGGTCAGTCGTTAGCACTCAAATGCCGATCAATAATTATAAGAACTATGTTATTCTTGTCTTCACTCTGTATGTCAAATCGTTCCAAACAATTTTCAGCGTATTCACCTTATGAAGCGTAATAGGTAATTGTAATAAAGATATGTTAACAAGATTATTCTCTAAGTGGTTGAAGTTCAGAAAATGCGATCGAGAGAGTTAAGTTTGTGTGATGGTTCCAGAAATAAAGAAATGAATTAGTTAACTTGGCCCAACCCCAGAGCAAGCTTCGACGTAGTGATAATAACAACCAAACTAAGAAAAGCAGGTAATTCATCTCTTGAGCACAACTATACAGCTTCTTGTCAACAATGTAATGAAACAACAGTAATGATAAATAGGTATACTGACAGTCACTGCACTTTGCTACGGTGCTTGTGACAAAAATTACGTTCGGAATGCCATCTTAACTTAGCTGAAAAGTAACTAGACGTTTATTACTTGATATCACAGAAAACACATAAATTCCAGCATTCAAAGCAAACGTCACCAAATCCAACACCGAGTTTTGAAGTCTGGCCGAGCTTTCCATACAACATGCTCACGGTGGTTAGCAAAAAGTGGTATTGGGGATTCAGGAGTAACCTCTCAATTTCCAGAACTAACTTCGTGATCCTGATAAAGACACCGGTATTGTGTAATCCCCTACATCATCTTTTAGTATACACACATCCATTTGTCCGACGTGGTTACCTGAACCTGGTGATCCACTGGTCTCTATGTCCTTCGGCCGAACACAGACGTTGATGTGTCACAAAGGAGGAGAACGTCATCTACGTGCACCATTAATAACAAACCTGAAATACAGACGGGTACTCGTAACACCAGTGCTTCCAAAACACACACGCAAGCTGTTGGACTCTCCTTCAGCCTCAGGTATTGCGCTCCAAAACGTCACTTATTCGTTCAAAGCTTCCAGTGTAACGCTTTTGTACACTGATAGTCATATATAGTCATACATAGACGTTAGTTCGCAGTTTGAATTAATTTTACAATTCCTACAACCTAAGTAACGAATGCGCCTATTTCCATAAACCGCTGGAGAGTCACGGGAGTGAGTACTCGCTAAATGAACTTCCGTGTGATTCATAGAGGACTAATAATTTTTTTGTAGATATTCATTTTCCGATTGTCCAAATATACTATGTTTGTTATAGTCCTAATTTCAAATAATCTACATATATTTTATCCCCGTTCATGACTTGTTGAAAACATGCATATGTTTACAATATATAGTACCCAAGACTAATCGCTGGATTACCTGCTTCTCCGATAATAGGAAATTTAAAGTTAACACTGAATCTCAACTTTCATCTCCTTCTTTCATTAAGTGTCAGTGCTGGGTCCCCTGTTATTTCTGATCTACATCAATGACCTTCCGGACAGTATTTCCAGCAACGCTCTCCTTTACGCCGATGACCTGAAAATCTGGAATGCCACTGATCCCAGTGCACTACAGATTGATCTTGACGCGTTAAGCTTTGGTTGGACGATTGGAGTCTCTCACTAAATGACAGTAAGTACGCACGTATGTCACTTGGTGGAGATTCTGGCAATGCCTTCGTGATTCATAGTGCACCCGGCACAATAAATATCATAAAAATCGATCTGATGAAAGATCTGGGCATCTGGTTGTCGTCCAACTTATCTTTCACTCATCACTATGAGATGGCGGCGAATAGAGGATTTACCGTTCTTAGGATGATTAAGCGCGCTTTTTCCCGCACAAACAAAAAGTGTTCATAACGCCTTGCAGAGTTTCTATAAGGCCGCTCCTCGAGTATGCTAATCAGGTCGTGTATACCAGCCTGAAGAAAGACAGATTAGTTGTTGAGCGAGACCAGCGCGTGGCTACCAAACTAGTCACGGGCCTGAGAAATGTGGCGTACCAGTCCCGACTCGAAATTCTTGATCCAAACCTACTTGAATGTCGACGACTCTGTGGTGATTTAATTCTCACATACTTCTTTTGAGTAGGTCTCGTTGAACAGTTCTTCATCACAACGAATAATGGCAGCCGGTTAGGTCACAACAGGAAGCTTTTCAAGCTTTGTCCTCGGACCTTATTTAGGCAGCAGTTCTTTTTACAGGGTTATTAATCCTTGCAACGGTCTTCCTCCTGAGGTTGTTAGCAGCGCTTCCAGTCATCGTTTTAAAACGTCACTTGACTCTCATTTTCAAAAAATCTTATTATGCAAGTAATCTGACTTTGTTTCTGGTAGGTACTGTAATCCCCAATGGCGGTGCTACACCCTGTTTTCAACGACTGCTTTTCAGATCAACGGACGTCCGCTTGACGCTGGACAGTGAACATTGACTGGATCCGGGAACCCTGGGCCTCCGCTTCAAACCCGTGTTTCAGTCGTTGAATCGCTCAATACCCTTGCTCTCAGACATGGAAAAAACAATTTTACAGGTAAAGCTTTCTGAAACTGGCAGGTGGGCATTGATCTTTCTTTGGTGGAGCTATGAACTGAAATCTAGCCTACCGAACGTGCATTTATTTATGGTGCGGTCTTTCGGAGCAACTTCACAACTGTGCGCGTTGTTTGCAATCATGAAGAACGCAATCGATAATGAGCATCGCTGTTGTTAGTTGGTTATTGAAACAGTGGTCGAGAATCTTTACGAGGACGATTGCCTGGTATTAGTGGATGTAGACGCCGGACGTTTAGTGGCTCTGCGAGATACGCTTAGTCTACTCGCAGTGTGTGTCCATAGGCTGGGTCTAGAGTAGTCGTGTCTCTGATATAGCAGGTGTCTATGAATTTTAAACATAGTGAGCAACAGCTTTCGGTTAAAGACTGTCATGAAGACGATTTTTCCATTAATAAGGTGCTAAGTTACAGAGGAAGCAATAAAAAACAATATGGAAGAAAATGACAACGCACCTCGATCTTGAATACACTATTCTTACAAATTCTGAGACCGACATTTTGCGGGAACACGACCACATAAAACAAGTCACGTAATCGTGGGGCGATAAAACGCAAATGAAACCAAGGTACACAAAAAGTGATAGACGCATCACTCAAGCAAAGTACAAAAACGACAGGTGGCCATTAGCACAACTGTCAATTCACGCGATAAAACAAAAGCATCTAGATCGAGGCCAATTAGCGGTCAGAAACAGGGGCGGTAGAATATACAGGGATAAACGTTTTGGGGGAATTGGGTTGGGTCGGATTTTCACACGTCTGTGGCCTCGAAATCCGATACACCTGGTATATTTGGACTTATATGGTGACTGACGACTTGGGCAAGGGTAGCAGATAGCGTGTTTGAAAGAAGTACGGACAAATTACTGGAACACTGCGGTGCAATTAACAGGAGGGTGGACTCAGGAGGACCTTCGAATTAAACCGAAATGAGTCAGATTCTCGTGTGCCTTCGATGTAGTTCCGTCGGCTGTTGTCATCAAAATTTTTAGAAGCAAATGCTTAGAAAAAATCTCACTCAACAAAGAAAGAACAATAAGATATCTAAAACGTCAGGCATAATGCAGAATTACAAGAGAAGTGAACAACCAGGGGCACTTATGGCTTTTGCACCTCAAAGGCTTGTGGATCCTCCCCAAAGCAAAACGCGATATAAAGAGAAGGTATATTCACTTCAACAGCTTCGCATCACCCATCTTGAGAAATGCCTAGTGAACTGTTCGACGAGCAAATCCATAAGTGTTTGCGCGACTGACACCATTTTCTGAGATTCAGCATTCATACGCACAATATTCATACAAAACGGCTACCCGGAGAGGTTAATAAACAGAGACATTAAACAGTGGAATGAAAGGTACCAAGTCCATCTAGCAGAAAACAAAACACTATATATCAGATTGCCCTTCAAGGGCGCTAAGCCGGCCGAGAATATCACACGTGGTTCGTTTTACGTCCAATCCGATTTTGTGCCCACACCTAAAAGAAAAAGTTCCTGGTTCTGAAGCCTTGTTCTGTGTATACTCATTAATTCGTTCACGTGAAACCAGCTATGTTGGAAGCATCACCAGACGCCTACCAGAATTGGTCCGGGAAAACCACCCAGCTTGACTCAACAGTGGATAGCGCAATCTATTAATAGTGCCATGCCATCGCAACCGCTACATTCAAATCGGACGCATTTTATTCAATCTATCAAGTTAAGGCCACCCAATCGAGAGTAGTGAAGCGTAGGATTCTTTATACAGCAGAAGTTACTGGGATTTGCCTGCACAACCCGCCCCTGCGTGTCCAGAAACGTCTTATTCGGGCTTTGGATCTGCAATGGCCATCCCTCACCCTGTTAACCTGCCAAGACTCATTGTTCAACTGGGCACTTGATTGTAGTGTGACACTGAAGTGACCAATTTCAATAAAAATCTGTTCCCTATTTACCCCTTTGATGATTCCACTGTGAGGTGGGTGATATAACTGTGATTTATCTAACCTGATGATGAATCACTGAAAAAGAAATTGGTTGCTACACAGTAATTTTTATGGCTGTGCTGGGAATTTCAGTGATTTGAACATTGAGAAGTATGTAGCCCAGCCCTGTCCTCACAAGTAGGAGAGAAGAGAGTGGGAATTAGACTGACTAAAAACGGGATATAATGGTACCAGCAGTCGTGACTGCCAGTCTCAGAGGTACCCCAAGAAATATGAAACGAAAATGAAGTTCGAAAACAGAAGTCGAACGTTCTGTTCTGAAATGTTTTGAATGGCAACAAACCAAAGCTCTGTCGAGAATAATAAAATGTATCTTGTGCAAGCCTGTGTAACGATCATCAGTACTTTGTATTAGACCTAGTACAAAGAATCTTGTATGAATCCGTTCCATAAACCAAGGGGTTTCAAACGTACCGAACAAATCAGTGAATGTGCAAGGCTAAATGCGCAACTTTTTCGGGCCAGTACAACTTCACCTTTGATGTCACGCGGACGTCAGCCTCTTCGTACGACAACCAAGGAAAATCTGATGTGTCACCAAAAGTGCTGTTGGAGAAGCAAAACGACAGGAGAAACAGTTACTGTCTTATACGTACATAACGCCCAACAAGGTGATATGAAACTAACAGCACATTAAGTTATATCTTAAATGAAGCACAAACCACACTTGACGATAGGTTATTCTAACGAGCAATCGCACTGTGACTGCGGACATTTTCTTTGGTAAATGTTCAAGGTCTTGGGTTAGACGGCGTTTAATATGAATCCGCAGTTCATTTGAGACTGCGACAGTGATGAGTTTTCTGGAAGCCCCTAAGGAAGAAGAGAAGGGTAAGGATGGGTTACTCGCGGAGTCTTCGATATTTAAACCAGTGAAGACTGAGTATCTCGGGACGTGTCCCATACAAAAGTATCTGGCGCCCTACGGCGGCTTTTGTCGCAGCTGGCTGCACACACTCTAATGCACATGCCTGTTGACGCCAGAATAGATCACGGGCTTGACGATTTCAGACAGTGGCGTTAAGCATACACCATAAAGCACTTGAAAATCATCCGTATCAAGTGGATGAAACCGCCTGTTAGTCATGTCCAGTAAATTGAATCCTATTCTGGCTGCTGTTTAATGATGTACTGAGAAAGGTTAGTTGGGTGACTGCTACATACGCAGTCATTTTCATGATACGTCTTAGCAGTACACAAGTGCTTGCACATATTTTATTAAGAAGACGTCGCAGAGGCGGCGTCTGCACGCCGTCAGGAATCACTCCCACCCGATTCCTGCAGCCCAGAATATCTAGCAGGAGGGACGTTGGCCGACGTATACGCATGTGTCCCATCTCTAAAAGCAATTTTAAAAGACAAATGAAGGAAGCAACACAAACAAAACAGGATGCGTTGCACAGCGCGTTTGGTAAGTCTCCTCTTCCCTTCCCGAGAAAGTATCTATTCTAGGGAATGTCGCTTTTGCTGAGCACATGGACTATCAAATTTATACACATATATATGTGACATCATTCTGAGTTTAATCCTTCACATACTCTTGCGAAGCAGGTCACGTTGCTCGCAAAACCAAGTGACTTTCTTGGAGGATAGGTGAGCACCACCCCCACATGGCTGACTATAAGCGGGGTTAAGTACATTTCGGATGTAATTCTGGCGCACCTCGTGGACTCGGGCCTCAAGTCTCGCCAGAACTGGGCTCCCAGCCCATTTAATGCTTTCCAGCCGTTTAACCGCGGCAGTCAACTTTCACATTATTTCCACGGCAGCTGTGTTGTTCGCCGGTATGATGATCAAAACCGAAACGAGTTGGAAACGGCCATTTAGGCGCAAAAAGAGATTTTTCAAACTTTTCATGAAATATAATGCATATTACGGAACACGTATATAGATATCACCGAGTATAATAATTGTGGTTCGATGAGAAAAATCAGTGATACCTAAAAATGGCCTATATTCGCACTTTTGTTGAGGAAAATGTCGCCATTTTTTTCGATAAAAGCACAATGTTGGCTTTCCTAATCGATTCTATGTACTAAAAATGCTTCCATCGGAATGTTTGTGATGGAATACATATTTCTACTTTGCACAAACGCTCAATTTTGCGTGATATTGGAGATATAATGGTCTTTCTAATTTTAGACCACGTTGCGTTTGCAATGCATTGTACACAAAATATCACAGTAATTCCTAATGAAAGCTATACCGCCACGTTTGTTGGTTAGTTATACATCTGAATTACATGTTCAGCCTGTTTCCCTGGTAGTATCTTCGGGGGAAAACTGTTTACGTTATCATGTGGTTGTTTCTACCTTCAGTACGGTGTAAACATAGGTAACACGTCCCACCCAATTATCAACGACGTACGTATCGGTTTGTTCATTGCTCATGAATATGCTGGAATTTAGCTGGCCATGTGTGTGCAAGTGAACAATCACTTATCCGAGAGAAAATGATCAGCTTTGATACTCGTTATTTCTTCAACGAAAACATTAATTCTCACTTCTACCGTTTCAGCAACAACCCTTATATCTTCATATCATTGACGCTTATGATTCCGATGACTGTTGGTTTATGGTTTCGCCGGCCGCAGACTTCACTGACGACTGTCAGTATGTTATTTCATTTTTTTCAGAACTAACGGAGATTATTATAACTTATCCTGAACGGTCTAAATACAAGTTTATTCTGATTTCCCGCGTGTTGTTCTCATCAACGTTGATCATAACCCAAACCAACTGGATGGAGCAGCTACTAGCGTGAATACATGCGGCATACTGAGATTAGCGTGATCCACACACAAAATAAAGAAAATCTTTGGTCCTTTGCTTAGAAGCATTTTTGTGCCATATATGAATCAAACGAATGGCAGTTCCAGTCAAAACTTCAGGATTACATTTGGCGATTGGCAAACTGCTGTTCACCTTATTTCATACAGAAATGTAGTGAATTATGTAATATACGTTGACATTATTGCATGCGTTTTTTAGTCCGATTCATACGCATTGTGTTCACGTTGGTAGTCTACCTATCCAGGTGACTTAAGCTATGATCAACGCCTAAGTATGTCGTAGTTGCCATGTCCACTGTGGAAGCGGTCGGAATCCGGTTACGCGATCCACAGATGTGCGCTCACAAGAAATTTGTATGGATCCTACTATTATCCACTTGAGACCTACGTAGGTCAATTTGTTCGCCTAATTTTCCTCCAGTCCACAACAGTATGATTTAATTATCTGACTAATTCCCCTTAAGTTTGCTAGCCCGACAACCATGGTTATATAAAAAGTTATGCAATCGGCCCGAGGATGAATGACCGATAAAAGACTGGCCGCCAGAACACTTTTCACTCCCAGTGAACATATATGTACATATTCACTTTTTTCTCTTATGTTCATGTAATAAGATATGCCCGTCTTCCCTGTGTATTCGTATCACTTAAATATTCACAAATTTTGCTGACATCAAGTTGTTTATGGCTGTATGCAATGCAGCAAGGTGACAGTAGTACTCTCCTTTGTCGATCAGCGATGACCATATGTGAGTGCTGATGTGCACCTAACGCGAACAAAATACTAGGAAAATCTGTCTCATCGTTGTTTGTCTCTTGTGTTAGGTACGAACTGTAGGGGGCATTACAATAAACCGACCACTCCACACCTGCAAGCCCAGACGAACGCAGGTGTACCCTGCATGTATGCGTGCTGGCTTCCATAAGAAGTATGCGTCAGTATTTTGAGTAGGCAGTGATGAACATGGATGCTGAGAGGTGTGCCCATACTGAACCTTTCTCGCAAGCGTTCTCGTGGGTAACTCGAAATTTGATTCAAATTTTTTCGCTGTTATTGTCAACGCATTTTTTGCTCTATTGGTGCCCTGTGCATCAAAAATTGCATTCGATTACTGTTATTCGTTGCAGAATAACATACCTACTCATTACATATTGAAACCTTTGGGTTGCATTGTATCAGATTCGGTATCTGTTTTATATTGTGTATCTCTTGTTCCTGTTGACAATGACGCCAGTCGGATGTAACAGTGCTGGGACTCAATTGACTGAGGCAGCGAGGATTTGCGGCCGTCATGGATGCAAAATGTCCGTGCAAAACGGTATGCAGTGCCGCCAGTGCCAGAGGTGGTATCACTTCGAATGCACTGGCCTCAACGAACATCAGCATAAATAACTTTCTTCTTCTGCTCTAAGTTTTATCTGCATGAGCTGCAGGTTTGATGAAAGTCAAGGCGCCGCTTCATCGCTAAGTAGCCACGTACGTGTTAAGAAAAGTGTAGCGACGCAGAAAACCTGCAGCTGCAAATGCGGAGATGTTCTTCCTAGCACTAAATGTCTTTCTGTTTCCTCCATGGGGGGTAGGATGGAGGAATACCAGCGGACTCTGACCGAAATGAAGCTGGAACTCCAGCCACTAAATGAATACATAGCGCTTGCCCTCCCTGGCGTCGCGGTCACCAAAAAGGCAGTTGCCCTGTCAACTGCACATATAGAGGGGGCAACGGCGACTATGAAAGAAAAAGCTCTCAGAGAAAGGAGAGTTGTTTTATGGGGCCGCTGCCCCACAACATCTTCACCAACCGAACTAGCTAAGTAAGTCTTAGCTTCATTGCTTCTCGTACTCGTAAGCAGGCTATGCGCCAAAACCACCAAGAAGTCACTTGGTTTTCCGGTAACCTTGCCAGCCATTCTGAGTCCCGAGACAGTGGTGGAAGATTCAGAGGCTCTGAAATCCACCAACGTCCAGCTGAAAGATGTTTCCTTCGA
>JTDE01001189.1:96574-131437 GCA_014338405.1 Paragonimus skrjabini miyazakii
TAGTGTTTTTGTCATTAGCCTATCGATGAACAAAACAATCATCTTCGCGTAGTCTTGTCCGTAATGTCCAACAGGAACGTTCTTCAAACATATAGCGATCTTATTGTGATGGAATTATCGTCGATAGCTACTGCAGCTTATTTTGCAACCTTGTCGATTCATTTCTTGGTTCCAATACAGCATGATAACTTTCTCCAAGGTACAGTGTGACGGTAAGTTTTTGTTGTCGCGACCTAATTCCCTTGTTTTTACAATAGTTATTCAGTGTTTTACTCGCCTGATCTGATGTACAGCCTTACTCTTAGTGTTGTGAACCAAGAACAAGGCTGGCGCATGGGTATTTAATCAGGAAACCAACACATGGGTTATGCGTTTTAACGACACCGAACAAAAACACTCATCTGCGCACGGTACTGGTCCCAGAATGTCACGGTTGCCACAGATGTCAACGCTCGGTTCCTGCATGCACCGAGAACCATTGATGTCATGCCGCACACCGATGTTTCTTCATTTGTTTTTCCCGCGACTACTTCGATGTCAAAATTCGTGCTCTTGTCCCACTACTGAATAGTGGTAGTGTGAGTAGTATAGTGAGATCGCTGGCCCGGGTGCTTTTCTTAGTATCTGCACTGAAATTGAGGTATAACCCGATGTGACTCCTCTGTACAAAGCAAACGGGTCTCCGCGATCATCAGAAGCTTGCTAGAGACTGACCAGTTATTCTATCCAGCAAAAGCGTTCTGTGTATTGACGCGCCAGCGTAGTCCCGTCATGTTGAAGTGACTGGGAGTCATATGGGTCACTCGAAATAACACGGTCCTGTGGACGCGAAAGCTATTGAGCTGGACGTCCCATCTTGAATACTGACAGACTAATACGATCATAGGTTAAATTATTAAGATATCAGTCTAGGGATAGTCCTCAACGTCCTTTACGTGGATGTCATGGTCATCCATTAGTGAGCAGATCCCTATGAATTCCGTGTATGTATCGGGTTGCATGGGTCTATTGCAATCAAGTCGGTCGAACGATTAATATGAAGTTTTCGCACAGTTGATAAGGGTATCACCTCGATTAGCGGTCTTGCGCAGTGGACTAGTTAGCAGTGGAAATTGACGCTGTAATGATGCTATCGACTGTCGAGCTGACGGTTCAGTGAAACCTAAGCGGTTCTAGTTATGAAGGTGTTCCTGCGTTCGCAGTCGACGTCACAGATACCGCTTTGCACTAATTACTGATCTAATGCGTAAAAGCGCCAACCGGTGTCGTTTGTCTACATGAATAAGATAATGTGCATCGCCCAGCCAGTTTGATGGCAAACCTGCGCGATCAGATGCATGTACTGAACATACACATGAACGCTCACTTGAGCGTCGGCTGTAACCAGGTAAAGGGCTCTTAAGTCCGATTGCAATGTAATTGTTTTGTGACTACTTTTACGTTTCGTCACTGTTTGGAAAATATGACATGCTATCATTGACTCAGAATCTTAGTCATGTGACTTTATCACTGAACTTCGGAAATGATGACAATTGCCTCTGATTCTTTAAACTGTTCGACATTAATCATTCAAATAATTGAAAATCCTCGCAGAAACCATTGAGAACAATTTTGGTTTCAGCGAACAGAACTGTTTTCGATAAATTCTCATCTTAGGCCGGTACAATTATATATCAAATCAAGAAACTGTAAGGAAAATTATTGGTCAAAAATAGTACGAGGGTAAAGAGATTGGGTAAAACACAAACACGACTTCGTTGTGGTTATTATCACAAGGCAGGTAGGTTTTAAGAAGTCACTGTTAATTGGGGTGAGTTGGGGGGGACGGGATCAAATTGTCGTGTGGGTTGACTGCAGGTGTTTGGCCACGGTAATCCCAGGGTGTGAACGAACTGTTTTTGAACACACAAATCCGGCTGACATAATCGGATTGCGACCGCCTCGGCTATAGACAGGATGCGCCACTTGATCTTTTGTGACGCGGCGGCCGGGGCACGGTAGACGATGCGAAACGCCTTATCTGTGTCTGTGTGTCAGTCACAGTCAACTAGGTGGGCCAGAATGGATGAGTTAATGTTCTTTATTGTTCCGGAGCGAAGCCACGCCGGGTAGTGTTCACGAATTCTTTCCGATAAACGCCTAGTGGTGCGACCAACATATGCTGAACCACAGGAACAGGCAAATGAATAGATCAAAAATGGCAAGCGAAGACATGTTCACACATCGGCTGGAGTAATGTCAACTAATCGAGGTTTAAATAGAAACCAAATAATTATTTAAACCCAAGAACTGCTGACTAATAGAACAGCCATTTACTCACCATTTTCCCCTGGAATGGGATCAACTTAAGGAAGGCAGTATGGGAAAGAATACATTTACAAGAATGTCATTTATTTGGTTACACGTTTTAAGGTTGTAAAAACGAAGCATAGGTTTTAACTACTTTTCAAGCGGTATGACTTGATCTTTTTCAAATTTTTCTTCCAAAACAAGACCTACCTAGTCTATGAAGTTAGGGAAGATCAGCACAACTGTTTCAGTGTAATCTGAGGACAAGCGTTGTAACTTTCTAGGGTGAACTACAAAGGATATTCATGGACTCACATGGAGGTGTCTTTTATTGGAACAGGAATCAAGGGCTCCTTTTCAACATTTCACAGAAACATTGAGGTACAACAATGTTTAATGAATAAAACGGCAGTGGTTACGTATTACAACAAAATGTAATGTGATGTTGATATTGCAACATGTGTGTTGAAGCTTTACAACGTTTTGTGTCAAGATGATGGATATTGATTGTGAGGGGAATGTACTACATATCTGAGTACCAAATGCATGGATTTGTTATCGTGCGGTCACTGGCATAAAAAAAACAGTAAGAAGATTTTACAGCTCAACTTGGCGGAGATTTTTGTAAAACCGAAGTACTTTTGGTTGTCAATTAATCACTGAAAGCAGCGAATGTTCGACTACGTGATGACGGCATCAAAATAATCTATCGCACTTGTCAGCGCAATGTGTGCTGGGTGTTTTTCGTAGACTGCTCGCTCGATATGGACATTTGTGTACCAGCCACGTCGACTGTGCAAATATAATAATATATATCATTTTCCTATTTATTCGTCATGGGGGTTGATTTTGGTCAGAAGCAGTGAGGAAAACTATTCGACCATTGCAACTTTTACGAATAATCTGGTGATAAAACACCGGCCTACGGACTTAAATTCCCGAACATAAGACGGGAAATGAACACCTTATCCACTGTGCTACCCTAGTAATTTCAGAGTTATGAAAGCCTCTATTATTAAGCTCAGTCTCTATGATGTCCTCCATTTTGAATTGATGAACTCCGATTTGTTTGTTTGTCAGACCGCTCAACTTAATTGTTTGTGTCGTAACATTGCAGAAACTGTTGCGCATGTAATTTAAACTTTCCGCTGATATACTCTCCCTTGTTATCTATTTCAAGCCGCCCGCGTACGCATTATTCAACGTGTCCCACACGACATGAACGTCCCTAAAACTGTGACAACTGATTCCTCCTGGGCTAACTTGTTTCAACGATTTGAAAACCTTCTGTTATTGGGACTTTGATTCTCGTGTTGCCATTGGCGTTGTGCGGATCACCGCCTCGTCTCTGTATCACCAATACATTGGTTGTGATTGTTCGTTACGTCTTTTCTCTGGCGTTGGATTGTGTCGAGATTGTCTGTGATCGCTGTCCTGTGTATACATTTGTCGTTCTGTTACAGTGTCAATGCTTTGTGAGGTGTCAGTTGCCAACGGTTGATTTTCGCGAACAGATTCGATTCAATTCTAAGTTCCACATTGAGATAGCTTATTAGTTTACTGTGTGTATAGAACCAGTTTGATCCGTGTAAAACTTCAGTATTTCTTCTCGGCTGCCCAAATGAAGAAGTCTGTAGTTGACCTAATATATTTCGCATAACCGTGGATTTTAACGGAGCCTATAATGAATGCATGCAAGAGTTAATAGAGATGTACTGTCTGTTTCAAAAAGGACGATTGACTTGGCAATTTGTCTGCGACCACAGTATGTTTACATCAGTTATAATAAAAATGTATGCTTAAGACGTCTGATGAGTGCGGATAGCCTGGTGTGCTCGTCAGAAAGTGGAGATATGCTTCAACAAACGCATCAGCGACAACCCTTTATTGATCCGGTGATAAGACAACCAACCTTTCGGTATGAGTGAACTGGCAGTCGAGACGCTGGCGTACATTTTTAGCCTCTGGAACAATTCCGATCGCGTTTCCTCTAGTCCACTTGGCAAGGAGGTGATACCATCTAGAAAGACAACACCAGTTCAAACGTCGTATAACACAGTAGCGAAGCCACTTTTATGAGAATTGGATTAACCGTCATTCAATACCAACCTGAACCCCGTAGACAATGGATATGGTTGTTAGCTTGCAAGCTATGCAAGTATGCCCGAATATTTAGCTGGCGGTAATGTTAGAACGACACGATGACCTTTGGTCAGTTCGTTAAGCAATAAATCGGTACAGAATAATCCCACTTTTTATGTGCTACCTGCGACTAGCAGCATCCTTTTCTGGCTTAATAATTTCATAATGAACAGGATCGAAAGGTACATGCGCATAAAACTGACCACAAATGGCTTTCGCCGCACCACTCATGGTCCCCCTCATACACCCGGGGGCGTGTGAGCGAAGGCCAATGTAGTTTAAGCGGTCAATGTTGGTTGATAAAATGATGCAGTAGTGGGGAAGCAAAACCATAATCTCTCGGATACAGAACGATAGAGACTCCAGTGGTTATAACTAAACCAGTAAGAAGAGTATTGAAAAGAAAAGACAGTTTCGTAATGACCTTTCCACAGGACTTGATAGGCACGTAGCACTACTGATTTGTTGTATTATCAAGTGATTATATCGGAGCCCATATTTCGTTACTCTTGGTGATCATTGATAAGTTCTGCTGTAATCATTCTTAATCACTCCGAGTTCGGTTTACCGCAAACGCAACACTTCTGTTTGAAAACAATGATTGTATCAGAGAGCGATCATGGATCTGTTATGTCGGTGGTTTATTCGAATGTGGTCATATTGATTGGCTGCTTTCGAGTAGTTGTGATCCTGATGTTGACAATATCGTTAATATAATCTAGATTGCATTAAAATTCTTCTAAGACTCATGTATCCAAATGGCATCTGTTTCTTTCGGATTGCAAGAAATGTGACAGACTTTCTCACATCTATTACAACTCTTAACAACTGTCTATTTCAGTTCATGTTGGAACCGTGGACCATGATTCTGTTGTTCCGGTCACGTCGGAGTAAATTCTGTGGTGCATGTGATGTTCTGTTTCATATTAGAGATACGTATAAAGCAGTCTACCCACTTGGATTGACCGAACTTTGACCGATACTCATCCCATCTGTTAGCCAGTCATTATCTTGGGCTATGACATACATCTCAGGGGACCAGATTTGTTGGTTAGTTTAGGAAACGTTGTCGGAGAATCGTCCAATCCAGAGGATTATGCACCTTGTCTTTGGCATTTTGCTGTTGATAAGTTTACCCAAGAATGTTTACTGTTACGGAGTTCTCTCATCAACACGGATGCAATCAACCGATTTTGCTAGTATTCACACAATTCAATTCAAATATGAGGTCTGCTTCAAGTGAGACATTTTGCCATTTGACTGCGTGAAAATTTTCATATTAACTGGGGGCTCATTGTACTACATGGAGCCATCCTGAGTTTAGTGCAGATTTATTCATCGAAGTGAAAATATATTGTGGATTTCATTTTTGTCAAAATTCATCCTCTCTTTAGTTCATAGACATATATAAAAGAAAAAGGATTTGCAATTAACGTTTTGCAGTGAACACCATGAGCAAGGATGTGTTTCCTAAAACGAATCATATTTCAACATGCTTGTTCTCGCTAATATGTAGTAATCAGAAGAAATTTCCTATTTATTCTAGGATTAAGTATTTTTAATCGTAGTAACATCAACTGGTGCCCAGTCTTTGACCAATCATGGTGTTCCTCGTTTTCTTTCCCGGGTCAAAAGCACTTATTCACATTGAATATATGCTACTTGAGTGAATTATTACAGATGATTATGTTTCAAGTCTAGGTTTCTGTATTCTCTGTTCACTAAAATTTTCAATAGTTCATATCTGGACGGAATACTAAAATGTCACAGCATTAGTTTTGGGGCTTTTGTTTATATTGCATAATGTTAGAGCAGCCTTAACCTTGAACGATCAATGGGGTACGAATCGAAGTGCATCTGATCAGGGCGATATAAGAGGATTGCTGACAAAGCATTTATATACTTCAGCATTCTGTCATGAGGTGAACGCGTACACAGGGTGAAAGTGTCTTTTTGTTTATTTCTTGCATGACCAGATTGTTTTCAAGCGCCAACAGTATTCAATGCATTATTATAGGATGCGTGTTTATCTGTGGATTTACCGGATGCAAAGCACACTATATCTCGTAACACTTTCTTGCACAGAAAAGTTTATTACTAAAGGAACACTGTATCATGGATTGATGAAAAACTATGCCGATTTTGAAATCAGTTTGGAGTAAAACAAATACGGTCGATCGTCGTCCTGCTGATTAGTCCGAAAACTACATAATAACTAGTCAGATTGTCGATATTGGATTACTATCTTCATTCGTTGGTGAACGATGGCATTTGCGAATCTGTCCATCTTATTGACCGTTGTATGAACGACATAGATCAATGAAGCAGACCACTGGTCGACTCATGAACCAACCTAGCAAATCGATTATCACATTTGGAGAAGTGCAGCTAAGTCACGAATGTAAAAGCTGGGTATCATATCTCAGTTGCGAAACCACTGTTAGCCGCACAAATTCGTTAGCGACTAATGTCATTGCACCTGTTGCACTATGTTTGATTAAGCGCAACGCATCTGTGTTTGCTACCCCAATGGTACGTGAGAATGCTCAGAGTTGTGAGCTCGGTCTGATAAGTCATAGTGTTTTGCTGCCCGAGTTAATCGTAGTAATTTGATTCTTTGTACCTAATTCAAAATTAATTCACGTAAGTTATCGATGAGCTGCAGGAAATTTCAATTTAAAAAAAATGTGATTATGAACTTGGTTCTAACCCAGATCTACTGTCTCCTTAGTCGTCATAACGTTTGACAAGAGAACAACAGAGCGGTAGGGTCTTGCAGAATGATGATAACGTATTCTTATTGTGTTTAAATAATAATGGATTACAAAGTGGTGTTTGCCGACAGTCAGTACAGATTGTGGAACTGAAACTTAAATACTCAAATGAATGTATGAGCTGTTATGAAATGTACATTTAACATTGACGGAGCTGATACTCAAGATGTTGACCGAGCTTCTGACTGTAGTAATGTTTCTTTGTAAACGGTTGTACTGAACTCAACGACAAATTAATCGATATCATCCGTAACACTTGAACAGTACAAAACATTTATTGTTACAACTTCTCTGAATTTGAGGTTTGACAAGAAAAAATAAATAAGGTCGTTTCGCTGGTCATCTCCATCCGAATATGTTATCCGAGTATCCGTGCATTAAAAGGGTATTGTGTTGTGTTTTGTCATTCCAGTGAAACCATAGCATGCCCAGCACTCCTAAGTAATCTAGCGAAATTATCTCACGTTATTATAATAGTGTTGAAAGTAAGTAAATTGATTCAACAGAGACTGATTGCTTACACGAAATACATTATATGAAGAGCTGATTAACGTGGACGCGATTCTTTTTCGAAAATGCAAGCTTTTTAACCGGAATGTGCATGTGCTTCTGAGTGTGGTTTTCAACGAACGGATCTGTAATCCACTCTGCTTGTCCCTCCAAGTTGAAAACCCAAATAGAGAACAGAATTGAATGAATCTCACATTCCTTGAAAGACATGAGATAATGTTTATCCCTTTTGTGAGGTTTTTCATACCGAATTTGCTGAAGATCTGTGTTGCTATATGATTTAAACTTACTTTCTTGAAGCATCCCGTAAATCGAATTAATGTTTTATATCTCTTTTCAGTCAGAATTGACAACAATTGTTTAGGTTTCCTTTGTCACCGTCCAAGATTGCACTCCAGAAACACTCCCGCTAGTCACTACACTCGGTCTGCAGCCCTTCGGTGATTAGTAAGCATTCTCCATAACTTCTACTTATTTTCACAGTTTCTTTAATGCTTTGGCACTTACTGTTGGTATCCATGATACTGAACCATCACTTGCCAATCGACTTTGTGTTACCTAAAAAGTACTCGTTCAGCCCGTCAACCCATGATCAAAAAAACATATTTAACGTCATTCTTTATCGGTATCAAATTCTCATTAGTGTTTTACCACAGCGAATATTCTGACAGGATAAACACGTCATAATCCGACATTGGATAATACATTGATGATGTCGTAATATTATTTAACAGGTGAATTTCAACACAAGTTTGCATGAATTACATAGGACAATAAATGAGTCCGGATATATTATGTAACATCAGCGTGACAATACAAGCAAACATGTGTGTTTCATTACCAGACTACGTGGATTTGTATAGGCTCAAGCACACAAGAAAGTGACTATATTGACAAATCTAAAGGTCCACCATAAATGTCAGATGAAATAGATTTTGGAACACAGCACTTAGCAAGTCAGTTGTCTGGAATAGCCCGAAAGTAAAATTGGCCTCTTAATTGATGAGCAACTGGGTCGCAAAACTTGGTTCGTATGATCCTGATGACAGATTTTTTAAACTATCAACGTAGTATTTATTTTGCATGTGATTAACTCTTACAGGTGCAGACGTTTTGCCACAAATACAATGACTGTATGTGGTTACAAAAATCTGGGTGTATTAGTGGTTGTAACTCTGATGTACGATACCCAGAGTTTTTACAATGACGGATTTAATGTAATTTTCTAAAGTGGAGAGCACACTTGCCATGCTGGTCCGTGAATCGATCTACTGTTTGCTTCAATGAGTTTTGTCGTTTAATCAAAATTCACAACACTGGAACTGTTCACACCAGCGATCCTTTACAAACATGATTAAACGTCGCAATGGTTTATCTGATTGATTTCGATGTCCCTTCACGACAGATGAATGGGATGTCAATCATCCAAATCTGATATCGTATCCAAAGATGCTGATTTCTAACACACCACCTCGTAAACGACTACAATAGTGAGTAAGTGTGAATAGTTGCCTTAGTAAATGCAGGTGTACCACACTAGGCTACCAGTGACAACAAAATAAATGAATACAGTAGAAAAGTTGCAGAGTTCAAGCAAGTCACAATAATTAAAGAATATGACCCACAACAGACGTTCACAGATATTCAAAGTGACCCCCAAAATGTTCTAAATTACTTGTATCCAGAAAGTAAATGTATTGCCGAGTTACGGTCGACTGCTGAAGCGCGATCATAACTGCGATAATGTTCGTAGTAGGACGAAGGCAAAAAAATGGATAAAAGTTCCAAATATTATCGTCAACTGACTTCACAAAAAAAAGAACATCAGACCGATGTGCGCAAAGTTTGTATTGTACTTCAAGGTCACTTTTAGGATTTTGAGCAACAAACAGAAATGCTGCAAGAGCGTTGTTGCAGAAAAGTGAAGCATTGTCAGTCAACAAAAATAAGAAAGACTACTGGGATACCAAGCATATTAGCATAACTATTGTACGTCTCTGATGTCTTAATCGATGCTCACAAACACGCTTAATGAGAATGTGTCGTCAATCTTGGGTTCCTCACCGAAATACTTTTGACACCACTCTCAATAATCAATATGCTTTCGTCCGACCATGTGTCCATTTATTCATGAACTTATAAAAGCACATCGATGATGAATTGATCCGAAGGCAAACTCGAAGTGGAACCTCGTTTTTGAACTGTCAACAGCCCACCAGTCTTGATAACTGATGTATGGGTGCCCAGTTCCTCAACAGTTTCAAATGACCTCTCACTGAGCAGCTATTCTTTCATAGATAATTTTGCAGTCCGAATTTAAGACCGAGCTGTATTCACTTATATTTGCTCTATTATGCTAGATTTGGCGGTAAAATTGTCCGCACTCTTCTATGTCACCATCAATACTTTTTAGAATCTCCAGCTAATTCTTCATCCTGATAAAATTCAGTACATGGGTCTTGTTGTTTGATGGACAAGATGAATGAGAGTTTTCTATTATTTTGATCTCCCATGAAACAGCTGTTCGTTTTCTTATTGTGTAAGGCGCTCAGCATTATTATGGGCGCAATCTTCCAAACCATTGTTTACACAATATGAGTTGTATTTCCTACCAATCCCATATATCAGAAACTATCACGGATTGGAGTAGGGAGATTCACCCAGCTGACCGCTGAAATTTATTACACATATTCTTTAGCATATAATGTCACGATCTGAAGTATGTGTAATGTGCTAAGGTTGTTTACAATGTGTCTGATGATGTCCTTAGTGGCCATCCGCACACTTATATGAAGTGCTCGCCCTAACAAGAATGCGCAGCTACGCTCCAACATTGGCTTCGTCAAGGTCAAACACAGAATCGTCCTGGGAAGCTGGGCAACGTAGATGCTGTGTTTCATTGACGAAATACATCAGGGTGAAAAATATACAAGACAGTACCAAACCACCTCCTGGGGCCCTGATGACACAGCCCTCAATCTATCTGGTGGGCAGCATAGTTGGGTGAGTTGGAGACACAAAACACCAATGTTATGAAAACATCGTCACCACTCAGCTTTTCATGCAGACTTCATTTTGATCTGTTTTTCACGTGTATGCAACTGTTTGTGACTCAGTCCGTCCGAGTAAAGTATCAATCCTCGTGATCTTTTCTCTGATGCAGCTTGACGTTTTGTACTTGTTGTTGTCGGTGCTGCTTTGGCAGCAGCTTTGGGGCTCGTCAGCGTATCGAAAAGTTTGGACTAAATACTTTCGTACACTTGTCAGCAAGACGGCAATCAACAATTAGCATATTCCACTTTGACGGTCCGAACGGTCTTCGTACAAAAGCGACCGTTATGAGGGGGTGGCGCTACTTATCAAGATAACAAACATTTCCCAGAACGACGGTTGTTATGATTGTAAGGTATTTCTTGTTTGGGTTGACATTATAGCGAGGGACTACCGTGTGAATCAGTTGTTTGGCTTCGTCCAAAAGTGAAACTTCCATTATGGTTTACGGAACCGTCTGGAACACTTTCGAGTTACTCGGTGCACAGTGCACTTTCCGCAATGCAGCTGTCTGCAAACATTACACATGAAATGTGAAATCGATAGACTTCGGTTATGTTGGTCAATACATGTTGGTCTGCGATACGGTAGGCAGCGGAAACGATCGATGCATTGATTGAAACTACCGCATTATGCGCAATTTTGTGTGATAGAGAACAACTGACCGGACTACATTTAACTCTTCACTAGGACTAAATCTACACCCTCAGATACGTTGGTCTAAAATTAATTCACGCTAACGAATTGTTTAATTAACCAGTCGGTCAAGGTTTTCCCTCCCAGTTTTAATATGAAGATGTGACTTTCATATTCTGGCTCAAAACTGCAGGATACAATGGTTGCTTTTGGCGGCTATTTATCTGGAAAATAGACAAACTGCTATTTACCGATCTCCACACACACATTTAACAGAAAACGCAGCGCCCCCGGTCATCGTTCCGAACACATCACATACTTAATCTATCATCAAGAAAACCATTTTCCACATTTATCGTGCTCACATACCTACTAGCCATACCTCCATGGACGCTTGTACAACTCTTTCGGTTGTTTATGTCTCTTCCTTATTGAATGCTGTGCATTTATCTACACGCTTCATCTATCAGCGATTTTGCTCTTTATATCTATTCGAAGTGTTTGTTGTTAAAAATTGTGAATTATCGTCGTTTTCTCAACTTTAAGATCTGTCATTCATGAAGTCGATGACTGAATGAACTAATGCACTGGGAGCTAGTCGACTTCGAAGGGTCGGACTGTACTGTTGTACACAATGACGGCTTGTGTAGTAAAAAGAACTAACAGCATGGGGCAATGAGGGTCAGGAGGCAGCTAGATAGCACTAAGGTTTACAATAAGTTCTCACTTTAAACTCTGTAGTTTGACGTTGAATGCATGTATGTAGACGCACGTTTTATTTTATTAAGTAATCTAACTATTTAGCGTTGTAATTCACTTTCGCTCTGTATATTAATTCTTTTGAACCGTTCAGCTAGTCTAACATGAGCCATTTATTGCTTAAAACATCTAAATCTACAGATACTTAAAATTGCTTTTTGAAAGAAACGAACTATCAGCGAAATTTTAATGTCTGTCTTCAAACAAAACTTTAAAACAGAGTCACTCTTATAACAGACCCTGTAGAATATCCAGGTTAAACACTGTACCACAGTATGACATGGCCTGTACGCCTTAGAGGATTCATAGGTTACGAACTACGATAGAAGTTTTGTAAGATTCCTCATACGTTGATCTACCATGCTGTAACTACATGGAACTATTTTCCTCAAAACGTGGTGTCCAGTGATAATTATGTTTCTCGTTCCAGTCTCACCAGATGTGCTGTGTTTCCAAATACTGATGCCTGTAAGTCGTTTTCAACAAAATAATTCGTTCGTTTTGATTTCCTCAACTATCTACTCTACTTACAGCAAGATCTGGCTACAAATCTTTATATTTTATTATCTCGTGTTTATGATTTTTTGAATATCCCATACTAACGCCGATTGATTATTGATTTTCACGTAATCCACAATAAATGGCTGTAAACTTTACTTGACAACATTTTTGTTCTGTTTGTTGGGATTTTTGTTTGTTTGACTGACAGTTGGTCGTCACCCCAGACACCTAACTCACTTATCTGATCATAAATTTGGCTTGTAGTCCATCTATGCATCTTATATCTGAACTATAGCTTGTGATAAATGTATGACAGGCAAGTGTCAGTGTCGCACAACACTACTTGACATTATTGGTTTCGTCCTAATTACTAAGAATTTTGTCGCTGATAATGTCCCATAAGATCATCAGGACGTTACTATTTCACTAGCGTCTGGTATCACAGCAAAAGTTGTATGTGCAATTCTAATTGTATAGGTGTATTTGTTTCAGATCGAAACAGCTCTGATCGTCAATTTCAACCCGGTCCGTTCATCCCAAACAACTAGTTTTGGGACAACTACTCTGGGTTTGTGCCATCTCGGGAAACTGTTTCATGAGGAAACGAATAGCTGTAGCACCCTAAGTTGTACAATGATCCAATTAACAACGGTGTACGGTCTTCCACGAGGATGTTGAGTAACGCTTAGCGTTAAACCAACGATCCTAAATAATCACAACAAGCTTGAATCACAATGCCACGGTACTACTGAACAAATTTTCAAAGCGAATAAGTAGACAACCTTATCAATTTCGATTGACAGATTATTCCCGGGAAATTAATTACAGTTTAGTGCCGAACAGGCTAAAGACGAACTATAATCATATAATATGACATTCACACACAACAGAGTTCTTTAGAGCAGTCGACAGGTTCAAAAACAATGAGAATGAGCCGAGCTCCAAAAGGGGTGACACATGCACCACTTAAGCAAAGTACAATCACCGGTAACCGGCTATTCCTACAACTAACAAACTGACGCGAATGAACAGAAACATCTGGGTCAATGTCCAGTTAACGGTCAGAATCTGGA
Organism: Paragonimus skrjabini miyazakii; assembly: GCA_014338405.1. Classification (NCBI taxonomy): domain Eukaryota; kingdom Metazoa; phylum Platyhelminthes; class Trematoda; order Plagiorchiida; family Troglotrematidae; genus Paragonimus; species Paragonimus skrjabini miyazakii. The sequence continues at coordinate 110,310 of JTDE01001189.1, forward strand.
GAAGTCGAATAAACGGGGATAAACACTTGCGGGAAATAGAGTTTAGTCGAGTTTTTACAGGAATGAACTTTAAAATTTGATACAGGTTTTCACCAAAGAAAATGTATTTTCTCTAGACGGGTAACCAATCCCTGTCCTGGTTATAGCTTCACGGAAACATGCAGCCAAACTCATCAATACATCTCTAGAAAGGACATTAGCCTGGAACGAATACACTATACTGCCGGCATCATCTATACACCTTGGCGACAAAGCCGGTTGCGTATCGTTTTGAGTTCGTTCATTACTCAAACTGATACTTCGGAAAGTGCAATATAAATCTCTCAGGTAGATGAATGAATGTGTCAGGAATCGTTTAGGAGCCTCTGAGCTGTTGAAACCAGTTAGGTGTCTGAAAATATTGCCTTTTCGACTTAAGTACTTTACATAAACAGTCATAAAATGGATATACACTGTAAAGGGCAATCTATTCGACAGAGCAGAGTTGTGTGCTTCTGCGCAAGTATGCATCATACGGATAACCAGTGTTGGCTACAATGTTCCTTACTTACATGTCCACAGATCTTAATATCTCGAATGTATAGCGAACATGAGGCGTGTGGGTAGAATCGAAAGCAATACAGTGCAAGTTCCTATTGCACTAGTGTCCTTCGGTGCAGCTCGCTGAGACAGACTGACACCTCCAACGTTTGGCTCTTTACTATCCCATAAGGTATGACTGGTGCATAGATTAAGTCACTCGGTTTTGGCTGTGTGACTCAATCATCCATCAACACTGCGTCGGGGTTAGAGAAACGGCGACCATGAGAGTCAAACAATGCAAGTTAAAAAATTGTTTTTTTTCCAATATTTCTGAATGACAAATTAGAGATGACTGAATCTCACAAGACAAGGACAATGGCCGCCAAATATTGTGTTGATAAGAACAAGATACAAACCACTGTGAAACAGCAGAAAAAGTTCATAGGCCAGTTGTGACCCGGAATCGAGGGCAGTCGACCAACCACACATCCATACAGCAGTACTTCTTGCAAACTGGAGGTTGGTGTGTGTGTGACTGGTTTCCAAATGTAACTAATTCCAGGCATTACATACACAGGCGTTTCATTCACAATAGGAGCAGATTGTCGTATCTTAAAGATTCGTGCATGAAAGGTGCATTAAAAAAGAGACCTATAAATGCAGTCAAACATGTATCAATAACCGCTCACCAATACGACTAAAATATAACACAAGTAAGGTGACGATGCACCAGCTAACCACTTAATCGAAAGGTGAGGTGATGTCTCAGCCCTAAGGTCACGGTACCACTGGCTGTGGCCCGTGGACTGGCGTTGCTTGTTATGACTGCCTGGCTGTCAAAATGTACTATCACTAGCTCTCATGCCTTAATTTGGTAATTCAGGAGGCGCGTGTGGTGATGACTAAATCATAAGATAGTCCTGAATGGATCGGTGGAATAAATATTACCTTTCATCAAGGAATTTGTGAGGAGTGGAAAGAAACCAGTGGGGACTTTTAGAAGGATTAACAATAATTGCATCGTAAACAGCCCATATAGATGGTATCTTATCATAGCAACAGGTTATGAACCAAAAGTGCGTTCTTAGACTTGCACACATTTAGTAACAAAGAACCACATTTAGATGAACAATGTGTCGTGCGTTGAATGGCAGCCAAAGTTGGCCAGCTAATAACATGTTCCGTATAAACACATCCAGTTATCGGGTGGGTCTGTTTTAAATATTTCCTTAATTAGCCGAAGGGGACGGAAATAGCAATATACAACGAACGAATATATGAGACCTAATAAAGAAGGCTGGCGAAGAAGACCCCCTATCACAGCGAGAGTACATTTGCAGTACATTTGCATGCTCGGAGTGGAACCCACTCCGAGCATGCAAATGTCTCCCTAACTATTGATAATGGTTGGCGTCATCTGTTTCGGATTAGCCAGTCACAGTGAATGAAGTCAATGGACACCAACGCTCAACCAACGCTGCAAGTAGATTGCGCTGCACCACTTGCAGTTCCACTCACACACCACATATCTGGTGTAAACCCAAAGGAAAAAGACCGGTAGGTGTGTGAGTGAGGTCTCTGGGTCAAGTCGGTCAATGCTGGTTAGCCAATTGAGTGGCTAGGTTGATTCTGGTGTTTCTATCTCTCGAGGAATCAACAGAGAGAGATTGCAACGATAAGGCCTGAGCTTGGAAGAAAAATGTCAAAAACCTAACACACGAAATAGTGCAGTAAAGGAGCACATGTTAGTGCACTGTACAGGGGATATGGAGGAAGAACAAAATTGGAGAATGAACTGGAAAACAGACAAAAAATTTCACCATACAGCATATCAACACAACGGAAGAAAATCAATGTTGGAAGATCACAGACGTCCAGGTTTGTGGAAAGAGCAGCGGGTAGGTTGCCAGGCGATGGTCAATGAGAACAAGAAAAGAAATGGACATAACTGATGTAACCTACTTGACTTAAACGTGCTCGTTGTCTCTCGGCCGACGGTGTACTACGAGTATGCTGATGGCTTACTAATCCGAAACTGCCAAGGCATTCGCGACGGCACACATCTCAAAGTCATATAGTCATACCACCACAAATTATGGCACCGATGGTTTCCTGGTGCACCGCACGCTGCCGTTCACGGTCCCACAACTTCTGATCATCGAACTTGCAAACACCAATCAGGATCACATTTCCTCTGACTATCCGGTTCAGTGCTAAGTCCTCCGAGCATCTAAAATCAATGTCACGACGTGAAAGACTTACTTGGATAACATTCCGATATCTTAGCCTTTGACCACCAGGATTTCGCTCGACTGACTTCAGTTGTCCATACAACAGGGACTTTGGAATCCAGTCCTCACTCATTTAACGGATAAGATCCATCCAACGAAGCTGATTCAGCGTCAGCATGGTTTCTATTCCGTCCCTGTCCGCTCGTCCCAGTGTCTGAGTGTACACAACTACCTCAGACCACCGAATACTCAAGATGCGTCTAAGATACTGCAAATGAGAATGCCTCAGATAGCGCACGTTCAGCTGATACAATATACGAGTTTCATTGCTGTATAGCAGTATAAATAACACCGTTTAGTGATAGACAGAGAACTCAGTGCTCGGCTTCAGACTATGTTTCTTTCAGACGCGTCTTTCAAGACGTCCGAAAGCAGCGCTAGCCTTTGCTACAAGAGCTCATAACTCGCGTTCCGCGGATAGATCTGTGGAAAACTTGGTACCCAAGTAGCAGACCTCCGCGCAGCTGTCGAAAACGAATTCATTGATGCGAACTAGAGGTGCACGTGCAGGAACAGCACCTCCACCCGGAGAAGGCTGATGAAAAGAAAATATGGTGGATATCCAATCCGAACACAGCTACCGCAATCGCGAAAGCTGTGGTCAGTCAGCTGTGGTCAGTTCGTTTTCACTGCATGCGGACAGTGTGTTGCCATCTGCGGACAGAATCATGCACATTGTTGAGATATGTATCCGGTTTGGATCGCCGAAGTGTTGAATATTCAACGGGCGTTTATCGTTTCGGTACTCAACCTCAACACCGCATTCTGCTGAGTTCTGTAAAGCATCTGTTGGCATCTTAGTCAAATATAAACTTAATGGGGTTGGAGCGACAACACAACTCGGCTTCACGCCAGTGACAATGTCTAAATCATCAGAGGTCGATCCACACGGTTGTACCTGCGGCATCTTGCCCGCACGTGGCTTTCCAAACAAACTGATCAGCTCATCTGGACATCCAAACTTATCAAGCACCGTTCACAACGCAAACTCAAACACCTTGGTAAAGTCCAGTAAAAGGGCATGCAGGGTCTGGTTGCGTCCCCGACACTTTTGTGGAAGTTGTCGAGCAGCAAACCACAGGTTGATCGTAACGCAACTCGCCCGGAATCCACATTGCTCATTGATAACATCGGCCTTTAACATTTTCGCATTTAGTCGGTTCGGAGGAATTCTTGATAACATCTTGCCTGCGGTGCGCCAGTAGACCGATGCCCTCGATGTCTGTCGGGGCACTGCTTGCTGCACTTACCTTTAAACAAAAGTACAGTGAGGGCATCCCTGAGATTTTATGGCAATATTTCTTGCTGTCAGATGAAGTGAACCGGCTGGAACAGTGCACGTTCCAGCGCCGGTCCACCATTCTTCAGGGTCTCACCTCGCAGTACATCCCCGCCTGATGGTTTCCTACTGCGCAGCTGTCTTATGGCTCTTTGTACCTCCGGTAAATCCGAGGCGATAGCAAGTGAAGATTTGGTGGCCTGTCGCGGCAGGCTGTTCACGGTCACTCAGTCAGTGGTAGCATGGCTGTTTGGTAATGCACGAACATGCGATATCTACGTCAGTCAGTACTTTGATAGACTGGACGGAGGAACCGAAGATCGCCTTGAGCAAATCAAAGAAGTCGTTGTGTTGTCGGCGATTGGCGTAGCTCTGCATCCGTTTGCCTTGCTTCATCCACCAGCTGTCCTTGATTCTGCAAACACGCTCTTGTCTTCATTGTCCTAGTCCATTTTAGAGGCGGCAAACGCGGTATTCTTCTCTCTTATCAAGCTGGAGGTAGTCGCATCGTTGTCGTCAAATCATTTCGGACGTTTCTGACTTTCGATACCGATCGTCTCGTTGGCTGTTGCTGGGATCTGTTCCTTGAAGTGCTGCCACATATCCCCAGGGATATTGGATACAGGGACGTCGTGCTAACGAGCTGCAAAGGCGCGCTGAATAGCAGCCCTTGTATCATATTGTTTGACACCCAACATCTGCTGCTGTCCGAATGATCTACAATAAACAGGCTTGCAGATATGAATAAACAGTTTGGTATTGACAAGTATATGATCTGTTCTACATTCAGCGCCGCGAATCAATCGCGTAATAAGCACTTCATGAATATCGCGCTGTCGCACAATCACATATTCAAATAAATGGTGAATAGCGCTTCGCGGATGAGTCCACGTCATGATGTCGCTCACATCCAGCTGGAACCGGGTGTTTGTGATGGCCAGCTCGTGAGTAGCACACAGGTGGAGCAGAGGATCTCCGTTCTCATTGACTGAACAAATGCCGCAGGATCCGAGGACTCCCGGCCAAGCTGCTGTGTCACGCCCGACTCGAGCGTTCAAGTCACCCAGAATAAACAGTCGATCAGTCACCGGCACCGACCGGATTGTGTCGGACAGCTGATCACAGAACTGGTCCTTTGTATCATCAGTGTGACACATAGTTAGACCATAAACACTGGTAAATATGGCACACTTACCTCGACCGGGTCACAGGCGTATAGACAGCATTCGAGGGCTGATGCCGTGCTGTTCGCCCATCATCAAAGCAATCATTCGATCAGCGACTGCGAAACAGACGTCATGCTCCCGAGCACCGGCTGCCGGGTAACCTGTCCAGTAGAAGGTGCACGTAGAACCTACTTTTTAGAGGTCACCGTGGTCTGCAAGCCTTCTCTCACTTAAAAGCTGCTACGTGAATACCAAAGCGACGCAGTTCCGGCGCGATTAGTTCAGCGCGCCGTTCTGGCAGTCCTTTGGCGTTGCATCGTTCCAACAGCATACGTAAATTCAATGTTCCGATACCGAGCGTCCTGCGTCCCCGGGAGTATCTCAGGTTGGTCATCGTGTTACTGAGAAGCCAGTGAACATGGTCTGCTCTTGGATTCGTGCTGGCGGAGTCGTTAGTGGAGGGAAAGAGGGAGGGTTTAGCAATCCCATATTTTCGCTTATCCGCCTAGCCGCAAACAGGAGACAGGGCAACTTGGACGATGCGGTGTGGTATTTATTTTGCGTTGCACAATCTTGGTTTGTATGGGCTTTGGATACTAACAAGACGTCCAGACCTAGACAGCAGAGCGATTAGGGCCCTCAACCAAAGCCTCTGGCTCAAGAACCCGTACCACAAAGCAGCGCGTGATACACGCACACACACACACAAACACACACCATCGCAACATCGACCACGAGCAACGAACAAATTGCACTAGCTACGCACAAGCTAGAGAGCCACACATCTATAAAGTTAACACAAAATATGACCAATACTACTGCAGAGAGAAACGAATCACAAAAACAAAAGCATACCAGACAAGGACTAACATCCGTTGGAAACAGAACACAATACACATGCATCTTCCCAAACTAGTTTAACTGCATTTGTCCGGCCGCTCCCCTTTGATCGATCTAACGCGGTTGAACGTGCAAGGACCGATGTCCCAGTGAGCATAGCTTGGCGGGTCAGAACAGCCCACAAGCCTGACCACCATGCCAAGGTAGCAGAAAATGTTAGGGGTTCTATCCACGCCCACACACAAGTTCAGTGTGGACCCGAAGGAATAAAACCGGAAGACGAGGGAGTGGAAGTATTTGCAGTCCAGTAGACCAATACTGGGTCTCATCTAAAAAAAACAATACCGGTTAGCCAATAAAAACGCAGGTATGAAACTGAAAACCTTGCCACCCGGAGGCGAAAGACGATGTGAAACTAGAAGATCAAAATGTGAGACAGAGAGAATTATATAGAAAATGTAGAGTAAGAAGTAACTCGATACATGTGTAAATATTGTTGCCCTCTATGCAGGACCAGGAATAAATAGCTAAAATTTGACAAAGAAACATACGAAACTTTCAGCATGCGGTGTACCAACAAGGCTTAACAAACGAGAAGAGTAGTGGGCCACCATGACCACCGCGTTTTCGTACAGAAGAGAAGGTGATTTACCAAACGACGGTGGTAGCTGGTTGATTCCAACGAAAACACATATCCGAATGGCTAATTTAATTTATGCTTAACGTATTCGTTGACAGTGTGACACGAGTACGTTGATGATCTACGAGTCCGAGAATTGGTCAAAATAGGCACGACAAATCCTGTTCGTCAGAACTTCCCTCACCTGTTTATGACGATTCCCATGGCGGTTGCTTCGGATTCCGTTCATCAAACATCCTACGATTATGTCACAGAGTACGGGGGTGATTAAGCATAAGCTTGTGTTCAATGTCGTGAGTGTCCGCTCACCGAAGCATGTCTGACCACCAACTCTTCACGATACATCACGGACATTTTAGATGAAATCGTTTCAGATATCAATTTTTCTGCTGGTATAATACCCAATTTGTACGACTGTTCAACAACGTGGAAAGAATTTCTGAGTGGTGTTGTAAGCAGCTCGACTTTCATCTTCAACCTGCGGCGTTTCCAGATAAGCTCTTCGAAATAACTGAAGACAGCCTAAACTTTGACCGCGTAACCTGGAAACTCGCGGTCCACGGTTAGATTTTTTGACAGAGCCTTACACAGATTGAATAAGTCGGCATTGCTCACTGTGATGCAAATTTCAAGAGTAGACACAATACTTTCAACCGGATAGTGCCGAACTTACCACAATGTCTTTATGTTGTTGATATCCAGTCCGAATCTCCTGGACATGTTAGAAGTAGATAACGTCCGGTACTGCACATACATTTAATCACTGGGCTTTTCGCTTTGTAGAGATACTGAGCGTTAACTTCATGATCGCCAAACAAACTCCTGAGATTACTCTCGAAGAGAACGAGTCAAAGTACGAAGCACCATCTGCATTAACTTCCAAGGATGTCCGAGACGGTCACAGTCAATTTGTGAAAATCACATGAAAATTTGTCTATTGGCAATTGAAACCGACTTAGATGGAGACGGAAGCACTCAACTCTCTATATTATCTCTCTATATTATCTGACGCTAAATTAGAGAATCAACATTATGCGCTTATTTTTCTAGAACGGTCGCAAAGTTGTCTAAGCAATCACGTAGTTTAGTTCCAACGATGGGAAACGAAAACCTCCTCATGATCAACTGTCATTTAAAAGTCATTTTTATATCACCTGAAAAACAACGTACACGACAGATTGGTTCTACTAAAACTGTCATAAGTTTATGCCGGCGAAATGCTGCGTTTTAATCTTAGCTCCAAATTAAATTGGATATGTCACACGGAGTGACGTATCACGCTAACCAACTAGATAAATCAGCGGAAACATATTAAACTACATCAACTGGCCAACAAACAAAGTTGATTGTGACAGAGCTTACCCATCTAGATTTAAGTTAACTTTTCGTTTCAATAATTTCAACAATTCACCAACTACATACACATGAACTGCAGATGTTTTATTATTACAGATTGAGGCTAGAAATATCATCCAGTTTGTTGTTTATGAAACGGTATTAGCTTCATGCGAAATACCTGAGCCATCTGTAACCTGAAATCTTAGATTTTCGAAAACTTATTCTTAATGCTCTTTCACAATTATTCGTAGATTTCAATCTCAGGTTATCGATTAGATGAGACTGAAAATGTTTGTGTTTGTCTGATTCTGTGTCAAACGTCCCTGAAACAGTTAGACATAAAGTGCATTGGTTTCACCAAGCCTAGTTGTGAACCTAAACGTTCATGGAATTGCAAAGGCGAAAAATCTTGAAACATTTTGAGAGAATGTTTGTATGGCGGAAAATAAGCTTAACCACATGTTTTTCAATCTGTGGCAAACACCGTTTCAGCTTTCACGGAAGGACAGTTAACTACTTGTAATCGGAAATGCTCATGTACATTATTTTCCCAAAAGATTGGTTTTGATAGCCAACTGATATGAAGAACCTGCATAACTTCCTAAGTGTTTGCACACAGCCTGCAATCTAATACATCGTACGATGAGGCTGGTACAACTGGATACAGTGCTGTTTTCCATACTAGACCCATCTGCACGCTAACCGAGTTTTGACCTTATGTCAAGCAACTCGTTTGATGTTTCAAAAGGTTACGCCAAAAGTGGTAACTTTGAAAAGACAAAAGTGGTTCCTCAGTTGGTGATGTGATTTTTGGGGATCTATATGCCCAAATTCAAGCTATTTGATGTAAATAACGGAAGACCACAACGGTGGTTTGGTATCAGCTTCTGTACTCTTGCCAGCAAAAAATGGGTATTCAGTTATATGTAACAGTTCAAGCAAATCACATTAGGTCAGAAGAACAAGCATAACGTGACTGAGGTAATAAATCTTGTGATCGAAATCAATCAAAACCATGGCGACTTCAATACTCTAATAAATTGCGTTTGAATATACTCCATTGTGAGCTGCTCAAGAAATCCTGTCGGAGCAGTGAATACATTGGGTAATTTGATGAATGCCATATGAGACAGTGAGCCAGGCGGGTAACAGAGTCAAAGTGTGGAATTTATGAGCTCCTACTATGGTTTCGTAGTTCAGTAAATAGAGCGCTTGCCGCATTTGGACATGCTGTTTCTGCCGCTGGTTTGAATCTAGCCAAAGCCCTGATTCTTCTCAACTGGTTCTCATCTAAATAAATATGATCGCTTTTAGACGTGTGAGTAACACAGTTTCGAACTGCTCTAGCAGATATCCTGTATCGTCTGTCCGGTTTGCACTCGTTCAGGGACTGAATGTGTTTTTCGTTGAGCAATAATCGAGGGGAATGTGAGCGCAATAGCGTTCAGAACTTACAGATGTGGCCTTCGGTTACACTTCAGTGAATGGCAGTTGCTTGGACTTCATTCTGAATTACGAACACTTTTGATGCGTAGGTTTATTCACTAAAAAGAGTACAAGCATTTAAAACTAATTGACTCTAGCAGGTTACGTTTATACGGTTTGTCAAAACTCACAACTCTGGTATATTCATGTTTCCTGTCTTGTCGATGTCCAATCCTCTTCATCACAAACTAGCCAAGTGGTTACAGAAAGTCTCCCGGTTACAATCAATTTAAAACATACCTTTCAACTTAACGACGAACTAGAAGGACGCAATCTCAACGAGGAAAATACGTGTTCCTTGGATGTACAGTTACATTTTACATACGCTCCTCGACAGGAGAAACTGTGAGGATCCTTCGAACATCAATGATTTTTACTAACTGTCCGTTGGGGATATTTTGTTGATGGCCTCCAAACCTGATCAGATCAATCAGGCTAAAAACTTTCCAGCGGCTAACACAAAAACCTGAGTGTGACCTTGGAGTTCTATAATGTACGAATGTGATTCCCGTATGGCTCAATTAAACGTTCTGTGTATCCCAACCCAACATGGACCCGCATTGCTTACGTTTTGCAAGCTTTAGGTCAACGAAACACATGAAGACGCTTGTTTAAACATTCCTTTGCCAAACCAGGTGTATTTGCTCAAATGAAACCTTTCATGAGAAGTTAGAACTTCTGACAAAAACAATTCACTGGAGAACAGATACCTGTTGAGTTTCATCGAGTACCGTAGCACACTACCTGCTCCACAATCGAACACACAAACCACACCGAAAATAAGCCTTTATTTATGAAACTGCCACATAGAGGTAATGTGATGTTCGAGCAGACATGCTGGAAACTGTAAGTGACAGTCAAATGAACGTGCTACGCAGCCTCCACGTGACTACTAGCCAACACACAATCAATACCACCATCACATTTGAAGAGAGTTAGACAAATTCTCCATAGTTCTGATTGTACTTATCACTTCAAATGTAACGGCGATGACTGCTGCCCAAGAAGAAGTGCAAGGATGAATGAGTGAATGAAAGCTTTGGTATGTGACCGATTACCTTCATCATCGCTCGCTTGTAATCTAACAGTAGAGGATCAATCTAGTGATATGTCTAATGGCCTAAAAGGTACGCTATTTAATCAAATTTCACGTTTATTGAGGCTGGTCGAAGTTGTGCTATCCACGCGTCTGAAACCGAGCTTATGTATTCAAATGTGATTTATTATGGTATTGAAGTTGCCATGGTTTTGATTGATTCCGATCACACGATTTATTGCCTTAGTCACGTTATGTTTGTTCTTCTGGCTTAATGTGATTCGTTCGGGCTGCTACACACTACATAATATACGTTTGTTGTAGGTAAGAGTGCAGAAACTGATATTAATCCATAGTAGTAGGTTTGGATATTCGTTTCACAGTAGGGCGAACTATTGATTCCAACATAGTTGAAACTTTTGGGAAATGGCGTTGACAAAGCAAACTGTAGGCAATTTAAGATTCTTCGTCTGCCATGGTTTTGACCAATGACAGATTGGTATACTCACTGACTTGATGTATGAACTTAATTCGCTTAAATATTTTTTTGATGTCCACCGCTGTTATGTGTAGCAACTGACGAAATGATACTACAATGTTGCAAAACCGGTCATCTGAGTTCACTATTCAAATTCAGGATTTAATTTAACCTTCTTGTTCTTAAAGGTGAGGTTTGCAGACATGGTGAAACTTTTTAATTGGTTGTTGTAATGCTTCTTTCAAGATCACTGGTAATCCGGTCTTCGTCTCCAATATAATACGCTGTATGAAACATTGAAGCAACTTCTATATATATATATACATATATATATATATATAGTTAATCGCATAAAATTCTCATTGCCTAAATGGTGTTCGAAACCAAAAAATGTACCACAAAACTACCACAGTTTGTCCGCATTCTATTAGACTACTTACTTCTTGTAATACAGACCACAGTGCGGTGAGTCTTCATATCGTCAGACTAGAGTAAGAGCAACATTTTTACAAACCATGGAATTCCGAACACAAATAGAATGTGAACTCTTTGGTTTTTTCCTCATTTGTTTTCTGAGGAAGAAACCTGTTACGAATAAGGTCGAAGATCTCGGCAGCTGTTTTGCGCTCCAGTTTGAAATGTCTATCCATCTCCCAGAAAATCTCGCATACAATTATTCAGTGTTAGTTTTTCTTAATGTAGGGATGCGCGACGAATCCAGTATATACTACTCAATTACCAGTTCCTTAAGAGGTGATGTTTGGCGAGGAATTGCAACCACCTCGCAAGAACTGAGAGCTAAGAGGTGTATGTGGATATAAGTAGTATGACTTTTGATATTTAGCATTTTTCTCACAAAGTAACTGGCCAATTAGTTGCATAGTCAGAATAACACTCTCAGGTGTCACACTGCACTGTAATGATTACAAAAGAAAATGGAACACCGCAAAGTTCCTGTAGTTTGGATTCGAGATTCTGGACAAATCTAGTGAACTATAACTCTCTTAGTGAACAGCATATGGAAAACAAGCATGCTTTGGGTCGCTTATCGTTCTACTACTTACGGCTCATTTATGTATGTTTATCATATGAGAAGAGTATCGTGCTATTGTATTGACGAGTTTCCCGTCAATTTCAGATGAATCAAGTTTATTGAGACCAAGTTATGTAGCAATTAACTAGGCGATTGCTAAGAGTAAGGTCATAATCAAAAACAGCGACCATGCTTGCTAATCTGTTCGGTTCGGATATGAATTAAAAGCAATTCAGCCACGAGGCTTCGTCAAAGCCTTTTCGAGCATGTGACGGAGGAGCATGTAAACAACGGCGTAATCAATGATGACTTCTGCTAACCCCATCAAACTACCTTCGATCTGTTTTGATCGTACACCACGAACTGGATGGAGTGGACGGAAACGGTTCGCGGGAATAATTGAATGATTGGACTGCATTAAGTGCGCACGATCGGAGTAGCTAGCTTTTGCCAGGCCTCAAGTTAACCACACTGGACTAGATTTCGAACAAGATCAGATGAATTTTGGGTCGTACGGTCAGTTTACCTTGTTTCACAAAAGCAGAAGAAATGCTATGCACAATAAGAGTCAATATGAACAGCCGGTGTATCACTGAAGTGGAGACTCAAAATTGGTGTGCAGCTAAACCAGTCGCAAAACTGGGTTACAATTTGTTTTGTTAGGCACCGTGCCAAGTTTGCATTTGTGATTTCAGAGGCGCTAACGCATTCGAAAATTCAACCTCGTTGACAAACAGGTTTAGTTGACCGTTAAAGTGTGAAATAGCCGAGATTAAAATTCGAACTGACTAACCGGATGATTCACTAACTTTGAATGAAACCGTTATTCTTTCAGTTACAGAAAGATCAGCTATTTTAAAACCATAAGCGCAGAGTGGCGCAAGAAAACCAAACACTGTGCCATTTACCTTGTACTCTTTCGGAGAAGTATGAATACTGTTTGAACAAATTCAGGGACATCCATATTAAGGTTGAAGTCTTTGACCTGCCGATGTAACTTCCACCACGAGCACTAATGTTTTTCAAGTACTATGGAGACAATCTGTAGTTGACTGAGGCATGATAGAAGTTTTGTTTCACGTCCCTAGAACGAAACAGCTTGGCCACTTTGACAATAATGCGACCATTCAATAAAATCACGCACTTAATCTCGTTTCTCTCGTTCGACATCAGACGTTACGGCGTCTGAAGTTCAACTGCCTCCGATTTAACCTCCATCACTCTGGACTGCCTGCAGTTTTCGATCACTTCTAGTCAAGTTTTCAGTCTATGCCAGACATCGGTGGGGTTGATGCAGGTAGTGTCCGGTATTCCGCTTTATTTTGCTCCCTGGATAACCTCACGAGTAGGATTGGCAAATGTGCTACCAAACTGGAATGTCTGTCAGATTAAACAGAACAAACAGTAATCTGCAAAACGATAAGTAATTCGACCATTCCGAGAAGCTGAGTTACCAAACTTATGCGCAATACCGGTTGTTATTCACCCATTGGTTGTCCCGGAAAGTAAGGTGTACGTATTTATGTGGTAATTTGGTCACGTCCTTTCACCCTATTAGTGATGTTTTTGTTCTTTCCAAAATGGAGCCAGCGATTGGAGATACAGTGGCCATCTCCCGGACAGCTCGTCATCAACTCGCCAAACGGCTTCACAAAACCAAGGACGACTGATGAATGTAGCAATGTTATTCTGATCACCCGTGGGAACGAGTTTTGACCCACCAGTCCAGTATACTAAAATTCTGACCGAAGGGGACTCTGGCTCTTTGTGCACTGAACCGGAGGACATCGCAAGAGTCAGGCGGCCGGCTATCATCGATTTGGTGACCGCGAATAAAATTCCACTACAAGATAGCAAGCCACAGTGAATTTAGCAGAAATACTGACAGCTGCTGAACAATTGAGAAGCGGAAAGTCTGTAGGCGTATATAGACCGCCATTGGAAAGTTTGAGCATTGTGGCTCATTTGTAGAACACGATTTGCTTCAGTTGGTCCACTTAATCGGGAAACACGAATCAGCCACTCAGAAGTACAGAAGTGCCCTGATCGTACTTTCATTTGAGAATAAACAGGGCAAGCAAAGTGCTGAGAATTATTGGGCCGTTCATTTGTTGAGATACACTGTAAAAGTTCCAGCAAGAATGTTGCAAAGACGACCTATTGAGAGTCTTGAAGGCCAGTGTTCCCGAAGATAGACCTGAAATTGGACTGAGTCACAATACGATCCACATGGTGTCCCCTGCATTGTGAACGTTCACTGGTAAGTTTGGATGTCTAACTAATTCCGTGAGTTTAGTTGCAATTGGAAGTAGGAATAAAACGTCGGCAGAACCTTGTGGCCCTGTCTCTGATGACTTTCATACCATTGTTGACTGGAAGCGGGGCTGCGTATCATCCCAAAGCCCATTCAATTTACATAGTACCTCAAAGATAACAGTTGATATTCAGAACTCTGAGTGTGTTGTGGATACTCGGTACCACTTACTGAATACTCGAAGTTCCAACGCCCTAAGTCGGTTGCACAGTTCGACTGCTTGCAAATGGTAACGCGCAATGTGCACTCGACGTGGGTGTAAACTGGCGGCAAGTCACGGCTTTTGCCACCGCAATAGCCACTTTTGGTTCGGATATCAACTTGGATATGATGGTTTCTTTCTTTCAGCCCTGCACAAGTAAACGCGATAAGTCCACAATCGAAAATAGCATCAGTGTGAAAAGTGTCAATGTGTATTGAAACCTCTTACCTCTGGCCTTAACAAGTAATCACAAGTTATAAGCTAGTACAACCAAAGCCAACCGTACGATCGGATTTGCTGGGAGACAAGACTGGAAAAAACAGCCTGAAGATGGCAACAAAACTGCTTGTCTATAGCTCAATGGTGTCGCGCAGACTGTTAAGCAATATAAATGCCTGGACATCATACCAGCAGAAAACATGATATCTGAGACGATTTCATCTAACATGTCCGTGATGTATCGTGAAGAGTTGGTGGTCAGACATGCTTTGGTGAGCGGACACTCACGACATTGAACACAAGCTTATGCTTAATCACCCCCGTACTCTGTGACATAATCGTAGGATGTTTGATGAACGGAATCCGAAGCAACCGCCATGGGAATCGTCATAAACAGGTGAGGGAAGTTCTGACGAACAGGATTTGTCGTGCCTATTTTGACCAATTCTCGGACTCGTAGATCATCAACGTACTCGTGTCACACTGTCAACGAATACGTTAAGCATAAATTAAATTAGCCATTCGGATATGTGTTTTCGTTGGAATCAACCAGCTACCACCGTCGTTTGGTAAATCACCTTCTCTTCTGTACGAAAACGCGGTGGTCATGGTGGCCCACTACTCTTCTCGTTTGTTAAGCCTTGTTGGTACACCGCATGCTGAAAGTTTCGTATGTTTCTTTGTCAAATTTTAGCTATTTATTCCTGGTCCTGCATAGAGGGCAACAATATTTACACATGTATCGAGTTACTTCTTACTCTACATTTTCTATATAATTCTCTCTGTCTCACATTTTGATCTTCTAGTATCACATCGTCTTTCGCCTCCGGGTGGCAAGGTTTTCAGTTTCATACCTGCGTTTTCATTTGGCTAACCGGTATTGTTTTTTTTTAGATGAGACCCAGTATTGGTTTACTGGACTGCAAATACCTCCAATCCCTCGTCTTCCGGTTTCAATCCTTCAGGTTTACACTGAACGTGTGTGCGTGTGGGTTGAGCCACAAGTTGTGTTAGTGGCCACCTGTTGGCATGCTTTGTATTTGCTCACTGTGACTGACCATTACCAAAGCGGATACTGCCAACTGTGGTTGTGTGTGTGTGTGGTGGCCTGATGATAATTTAACCGTACTTAGTGAACGATACGTGCGTCTGAGTGCTCACGAGGACCGTTGCGTAGGATAAGTTATTGACGTTTGGATTGTCGCTTTTCAGGTACTATGAGATAATGTTTATGGTCGGGAGACTGAAGTACTAATGACCGAATATGATATTTCTCGTAGTTGTAATGCTTTGTTTTGGACAATTATTTACAGCGTCTTATAATCTGTCAGCCACAATCTCAAAGCCGTATCACACTGCAATCCATCTTTACTCAATCTGGTTATCATTTCATGGGCACTTTAATTGTACCTCAGATTATACTTCATTAACCAGTCCTTTCTGAGAAACAAAATACCAACCATGAGCATGAGATATCTACCACTTCTTCAAGTTTTCGACTTATTGATTATACCTGAGTTGTATAAAAACATCCTTACTGAAAATTTCGGTTTCCTTCATGAAGTACATTCGGAGTCTGGAAAGAACTGGCTATCTTGACGTTTCGTTAATAAGACCATGTTCGATTAACTCAGGAAAGATCATCCGAATGAAATCCAGTCACATCTTCCTAATAACGTCACCTTGTAACGAATTCTACCAGTGTGACATAGCTCGATTAAGCATGTGTACACAGTCCTCGCAGTAGTGTCTTTAAGCGGACCGTGTGTTTAGTCAGATACGACTCACCCTGGGTTAGACACATTCCGTTGTTCATGAACAGTATGGATAGGTTGTCCAGCTAAGTACGCATGTCACGGTCGTACACATTATACCAAGACTAACTGCAACAATACGCAACTTTGAATATTAATGGCTATTTCGGATGACAGGAAGAAGCCTTCCAATTGTTATTCAAGTAAACCGAACAAATTTCAATAAGGAGCAGCTTCACAGTACACGCTTAATAAGTTATCAGTATGCCTTATAGAAGAAACATTTTCTGCTGAAGTTTCATTGTTGAATGTGGACATTTGTTTGACTTATAAGGCTTGCAAACGGTCGGTACAACGGAGTTGCATTCTTCTAATGGACCAGTTACAACAGATTACCGTATGAGCATTTTAAAGGCTCGTTTCTTTACAGTTCCCTTGTTCCGTCGTAATAAACACTGGTGAGCTTGCGGCAGCCATCACTCTGAATCAAAATGGCTGATGCGTAACTATCTTCTCACATAATCTGACAACAAGTCAATGACATCACAATGTCACTGAGACCAACGCATACACTGTTGGGAAATCTATACAGAGTTGAACGCGTTTTCCACCCCGCAAACATTTTAAATTTATCCGTGGTAAGGCCAAAGATGACAAAATTGAACATTTAAATCTGAAGCTCTCAACACTCAGGTTTCCGAATTTTTGACAGACTGTCAGGTAAAATCCCCAAAGCTGAACTCGGCCTCACAAAAACTACTCAACAGTTTGAAAGTCCTCTATCATAAGTTGTTCACAACTAGTGTTTGTTAAAAATTATCGATAAACATCATCAATTTCCGTGTGCTTTTGCGGCTTCCGACTGGATTAGTCAGCTTCGTCGCTGAATGTTTAGGTTAGCTGTTTCCATCTTTTGGTATTCCCGCATTCATTCACTCTAATCATGGTCTGTCACTTAGTTTGATCGCTGTTCAACAGTTTCTTCAAGTAAGAGGAATCACGATAGGTAGAAAGCATAAGTTAACCCTAAGAGCAACGATCAAATGGAGTATTCAAACAGAACACTGCAACAAATGATACCGTTTGTCCTTAAACCCCGTAATTCGTCAAACAATTAATGGAAATTCACATTTCTCTTCGCATTACATCCTATCAGTTCACGTTTACATACTGCAGCTGATACTATACCCCGTGAAAGAACATTCCTCAACAACCGTAGATTAATAGCTGCCTTCATTAAGGCTCGCCGTGCCCAGTAAGATGCTATTGAGAAGAATGTGGAGCACTCTCATTCCAGTCAACTTGTCGAAGAGGTTGAGTTACTTAACTGAAATTATCAGTAGGCACAAGTAGGTTTTTTCAACGGTAGAAAATAAACCATTTTAGTCCACCAAAAAGCTTCCGATTGATAAAATCAGTTTGAGAAGCTCCAACATGACGTAAAATCACATGGTGTTTAAATTATTTGGAATGACATTAATCAATAAAATAATTCAAACCCGGAGCTAACTAGAACGTAGTATGAACTGAAGACTAGAAACCATGGTTACAGTTCGACGAATTCCAGCTACAATAACTTTTATAGATTGCAACATGAAAATCAATTAGATGCTTGATAGTTGTTTAACTCACGACATCCAGGAAATAAGGACACTCATGGTTGACTGCAGTCGCACCATTTTAGTCGGTGGACCGTACACTGTAAAGCGTTGTAGCCTACAGTATATTGTCATGGAAGCTTAGGTTACCACTCCACATTTCTGACCGGAAGGTTCGCAACCATACCTTATGATGATGATCACATTGCGGAACAAGATCGTAACAGTCCTTCAATGAACGCTCAAAAACCTGACATATCTGTTTTTCATGTTAATAACAATGATCATTTATGGAACCTGGACGAAATAATCTAGCTATAAAAAATCCGTTGTATATAGGCGTATAAATTCACTGATCCCTGAGCGTTTACCTCAGAACGTTGTGTCTTTGAGTTCAAAAAAACAGGTTGCATCCCAGATATCTGTCATTCACTGTGTACTTAAAATTAATGCTATGCCATTTAACTGTGTATGGTTCTATCTTAAAAATTTACTTCCACTGTTTCAAAGTTTGTACGTCAATAACAAGCCTTATAGAACTCAGCGTTCAGACTTATCTCACGTTTGCTTTTAATGCATACTTGTTTAGTCGGTGTTTGTTTAATCTGATATGCGCTTTTGGACGCCATGGTGAATTCCGCAGTCGGTGCACCCATGCCGTGCGGATAAACTCAACAAGCTGGTCTTGCACTCGACAAGGGAATTGGCGGCCTGGCCCGACAGCGCGATACAAACACCCCACTTGCTTGTTGGACTGTCGAGACAGTCAGGTTGCACAAATCTGTTTCGGTTAATCTCAAGTTCGGTCTAGATACACTGTTTCACAAGCATTGTGTCAAAAGTAGCAGTGTTAAGATAGGGAAAATGCGCAGATGAGTTTATCTCGAGCAGCCAACATATTCTGATAGATGCAATTACCTTTAGTTACCTGCTGTCATGTTGCCGTCGCTATTTACACTACAGCCCAATCACCATAAGGACTACTACAACCGGCCACCAGCCCAACAGTTACGTATTCGCGTGCGGCACTGAACAAGGACAGCCACCATCAACTAGGTGTCAAACCTACAAAATGGTTGGAGTAACCTGGCAGTTTCAGCAGCTTAACACCTAGTCGGTGGACTGTATTATATCGCCAAGCCAGACAGACCAAATGTCTGTCGAGCGAATGAGGAGACCATTGGGTATGTGTCCACATGACACAGACACACCGACGTAAAGAACCCACCGTGGTCATTCCGTTCCACCAGGCCATGAACGGTACTGCTTGTCTTCTGGAGCCCTTGAATTCACGGCCGCTCTTTTCTGGAAAATTTTATCAAACAAGGTATAAATTATTGGCCGCATTGAACGTTAGAACGGCGACGACATTTTTACCACTAGAATCACGAAAGTCAACGGTTCTGTTTATTGATGGGTAGTAGGGGATTTTGATTTTCATATAGATTGAACATCACCCACAATTGATCGCAGCTGTCGCATTCCCATAGACTTTCCAGTCGGCCCCTTTCGAAAAGAAGCACTAGACTCTAGTTTCGCTCTGTTTATTCTAAGTGATTATCACGGGGATTGGTCACACAGAGTTGAAATAAACTCCACCTGAATGCTTATAAAATAGCCTAGCGTGCCTATATGCAGCGGTTACTTATTATCCAGTAATGGTCATCTACATGCCTGACACCTTGTAGACCAACCGGGATGTGTATTTGTCTGATTTCTCAGGTGTTCTATCTTGCGTGGGACTGATGACAGAATTACTGGGCTCAAATAACAGCTGTAGTCGATTCCTGAACAAATTTGAGCACAACTTTCTCAGTGTCTATTTGGAAACGGCAGAAAAACCGAATTCGGAAGCAGATTTTTGAGGTGTTTGTGTTACTCGAAGTTCTTCGGCAAAGTAATGTACGGATGCAAAGGAGCAGACATACAACAAGGAACCAGTAAAATTAACCAGCTGTTCCAATTGGAAAACAGCGTCTCTGAACACGCAGTTTTTGTCCTACCTGTGACAATTTGCCTTGTGACCCTGACAAGAATTCTGAAATAAATGTAACAGTTTAAACTTATTTTGCAATATGACCGGACCTCTGCAGCGGTGTTCTCATCAGAAACGTCTTTGAACGAGGTACGACCCTAACAAAGGAGAATTCTAGTCAACTCTAACGGTTTTACCCTGAACAAACTTTGGCTAGAAGCAATTGTACCGGGCCTCAGTATACCCAAACTCCGAATTTGCTAATGGAATTCTTGACTGGATTTCAAAATGTGTCTAACACTTTAGCACACATTCCGTTGCACTTTGAACATGAATTGTTTCTTTTTCACTGATAAAATTTTCTAGGAAATAACTGTCTTTGAACGTAGTGGATGTCTGCCGACAACCCTAACCAGTACAGACGCTTTCTTCCAATGCATATTCCCAGGTTAAACTTCATCAACAAATAGACAGGATCGCCTTCAATGTCCAATTATCATAAACCGTGCACGAACAGCACATCGTAGGCCAAGCAACTGATCAGATTCAGGTAACAGTGGCTAGCTAACTTGGACTTGACATCGAAAAGAGTAGTGGTGACTTTCTCAACCGCTTAAGCTTTTCAGACTGATTCGCCTAGAGGACCAGCACCGCATATGATTCATTCATTGATTATTTGAGTGTCGCACAAAATAGGCGTATCCATCTTCTATACATCAAGCTAGACAACATAGCCAGAAGACCGTAAGCAGTTGAACTACAGCAGTCCAATGAACTCGTTGTTAATAGGGCGTTTTTTTGTGAGAAGATATTTACTGCCGTGGATCACTTCATCTTAAAATACCTGGCCATTCCGGGCGGAGAAGTTTGGCAGCAAATGTCACTGAAGTAAGTTCCTGCAGATCAGACCGTCTACGGTGTGATTCAGAGAGACCACCAGATGACTAGGTA
Source organism: Paragonimus skrjabini miyazakii (assembly GCA_014338405.1). NCBI lineage: Eukaryota > Metazoa > Platyhelminthes > Trematoda > Plagiorchiida > Troglotrematidae > Paragonimus > Paragonimus skrjabini miyazakii. Next base: position 131,431 of record JTDE01001189.1, read on the forward strand.
GCATCTC
>JTDE01001189.1:131537-143999 GCA_014338405.1 Paragonimus skrjabini miyazakii
TCAGTGTGTAGGTTGGTAACGGTCAAGCCCTGAAATCACTGACCTAAATTTCGGCGGAAAAGTCGTGGCTCGTTGGTTCATCTTCCACCTAACACTGGGTCACTAAATGTTGGTCATTTGCAGTCAGTCTACTGGACGCGATGAACTAGTGCCAGCTGGTTGAAATACTAACCAGATGACTGAGCGGAATTCAGCAAAATACAAATAATTGATCTACACTGAAACGTAAACAATAATAACTCCAACAAATAATTTTGTTTTCAGTGACAAGCATAATTAACCAGTACAAGTCAAATTAATGCTAGTTTCAAATGAGACCAGATCAGATCTAACTAATTGATACCATTTTTTTCCAACGGTGTATTATTAGTCGGATGAGATGAATTAACATTTCATCTCAAAATTAACGCGGAACAACGATCTGCTGAGGTGACTACGTGATTCTACGAATAGGATCGCGTTAACAGTTACACTAGTCGGAGATAAACATCAATGGTCAAATACTTTAGGCCGGCTCATAGACTTAGTGCCACGAATTGAACATATAGCAAGGATTATTTTTACTGTACAATGGATATAAGCAAGGCATAGACAAGGGTCATCACCGTCGGTTGTTTAGCACTTATTTGAAGTAAACTGAGTACAACTTTCACTCACTACTTACTACATCTTTGCATTCTTCTGATTCCAGATGTTCAATAAATCATTGTCAATGAAATGATGAAGGCTTATTACTATTGTCTACTTCTTGATACTGACCGACTACATGACATTTGATAAGTATCACATATTCATTCGGCCACCATTTCAATTACGTCGGCACAGCCCCATCGAGCTCGGCAGGGCCACTGACGATGACTCACAAATGGTCTGACGATCCATGACTTCAGCTTAGGCAGCAGGAGTGTTCGCATGCAGAGACTTAACGGTAAGCAATTGAGCTGCGACAAGGACATTCCCACACTTCAAGATGTTTTATTCAAACCATGCTTGGGCTGCTAACTGACCAACTGGAAGGAATGGGCTGATATTTCTGAAAGCTACCGTTAACGGTTTCGTCTGCAAAAACATACTGTAGGAACGTTCATAGCTAGTGTTTTCCGTTTAGAACGATCGTATATTTCAGAACTATAGTGCTTTGACTGAGCGATAAATTTCCCTATAGCAGGCTAAGTCCTCTTACAGCGGAAATACGGCCCTTATGAATAAAAATTCATGGTGACAACATTGCCTTTTTTGTCCAGCTGTGCAAGGTATAAGGGTGAAGGTGGCCAGTTTGATGGAGAGGTGGTAAATAGAGAGGGTTTTCGTGTAAAAAAGTAATCAGAGACTGGCTGGTAGTTAGCAGTGAACAGCTAGCCGATCACTGCCGAAAAATGAGTGCATATAAGTGAAATTGCATTACGTCGTGGGAAGCTGTGCTCTTTTTCATTCAAGGTAAGTGTCGTCCAGCCGTTGCTAACTGACAATGACCTTTATTCTGTCGAGAAATGTGCAGTGAGTGCTGGTCAAGTGTAGAAAGTCACCATGTTCTTCTTCTGTTCAAGATTCAAGATCCAAGGGACTGAAGCTATCCAGACCGATGGCATGGACGACGGTAACAGGAAGTTGAGAAACACCTAGTTATAAACATTCACCCCAAGTGCTCATATGAAATCTAAAATGTCATTGGTGCGGGCCGAACAGGTGAAACACCAGCGATAGTGTCGGACAGGCAGAAAACAAAGTTTAGAAATTCAAACAGATGGGAGACGGCGTGCGTCCGTGATCCAGTCTGGAGTTGTGTTAAGCATGCTGAGAAGTGTAGAGATGGAACTAGCCACCACCTGTTCAACCTATCATAATCGCACGTCAACTTAACCAATCGTCCATCAGACAAAGTTTGGCCTTGACAAACAACCAACCAATTGGCAGACAGAAACTTACGAGGTGGTGGTAGCCTGCGCTTTGGTGGCTAATTCTAAATATGAAGTGAACTAATAGTAGAAATATACACATTTTCGTCAGTTTCGGTTCAGTACCTACAAAATGCGCTGGGTCCCTCTTGAATCTAACCCCGATGTGTTGAACAAGGTAAGCATGGTCCAGTTGGTCACGCATCATTTTCTACTGCCAGTATCTCACAAAACTCGGCGTACCTGACACGTGGCAATTTCGAGACGTCCTCGGATTGGATGACGACACATTGAAAACTGTACCCACTCCGGTTGCCGCGGTTATGCTTTTATTCCCGCGCAGTGCAGTTGAGGACAAACACCAACTTGGCAAAGAGGTTGACGAGGATAAGTTGTACATGATTCATCAATCGGCTGAAAATGCATGCGGGACGGTAGCCATGTTGCATGCCCTAATCAACAGTCGTTCGATGGTGCACATTCCAGGTAGGCTAGAGTGAATGTATTGACGGTGTCTTATTCATCCTTGCGGTGTGTGACTGTTGGGTTAACGACTGGTTTATCCACTCATTAATATTCGCCGATGGTAATTTGTGTTTGTATGTACATCTGCAGAGGATTCCTTCCTGGCCCGCTTCATTGCCAAGACACGTGATATGAATCCGAAGCAACGCGGAGTGGCAATGGCGGAGGACACGGTAAGTGAGTGAGCTATTGTGTCATAAATATCCACCACATTCAGGAACTGTTCGAGATGCATGAGTCGTTGGCACGCGAAGGACAGACCCAGGTATGTGAGTATTTGATGGTTTGTTTCATGCCGATCCACTACTGACAGGTCCCTAATCGAGAGAGTGATACACAACAGCACTTTGTGGTGTTCGTTGAGAAAGATGACAGTCTGTACGAACTTGGTAAGTCAGATCTAGCTGCACATGTTGTGTTCTTTAACATACAGTTCTTCCATGACGATGTTGGTGTATCATTATACCTTTGGTGCGCTTCATTTTCAGACGGACGTCGTACTCGGCCTGTGTTTCACGGTCATACTACTTTGAACAGTTTCTTGAAAGATACGGCAGGTGTGATTCGTCGATTCATGGAACGCGATGCAGATAACGTGAACTTCGGTGTAATCGCGTTGACGGCAGCCTGAGGACTGGTCCGCTGGTGTTCTCCTGTTGATCTTTTATATGCTGCCAATAATATTTTCTGATTTATACATTTTCTTACTGGTAATTCTGCCTGTTGTGGGTTTGGGAACCATTCTGTTCTTGTCAAACTGTGGCACAGGTGTCCGTCCCTTAAGGTTCGGTTGCAATACCGCAAACTTCTTGGATAGTTTTGGGATATTTTGTGCGCACCATTTTGGTTTGACGAAATGTTCGTTCAGTAGGACGACTTATGATTAGCACACCGATATTGAGATGAAGATTCCTACGTTTGAAAAAATGAATGACCAGTTTTTACGCTACATGCAGGTCATGCTCCACTTTGGTGCATTTTCCCGCAAACCTATAACTTCCTCAATAGTGGGCATCAGAACCTGAGCCAATTCCGCTAAGTGCATGGCAATCATAATCGCAGTTGAATCCGGTCGTCTGGACTGCTAGAACTCGAAGACTGACCGCAAACCTTTGTGGTTCATTGCCACGATATATCGATTGGACCAGGCGAAGTGTGAGTGTAATAGGGTTGTTTACCACTCAGAAGCGCCGTGGCATGGATCCGAACTCAGCTGCTGACAGGAATATGTAATGCCGGTAAACTCTAACGAAGAAAACTTTGAGTCTAGCGACTCACAAGAAATACATCAGTCAAACAGTTTACCCCAATGTAAAAGTTACCACCAGTTGTCGGATGGCCATCAAATTCAACTTGTTTTGTCTGGAGTGAGCGATGTTTAACAGTTGAAACACAAATCTGTCCTTTCTTTCTCGCTTGCAAGGTAATCACTCAGTAATGGTTGGCAGACCAGTATAAACCTATATCAAGAATGGCTTTCAAAAATATCTGCCCATTGTGTTGTGTCTACTTCATGTACCTTCCGTGGAGGTCAAAACCTAATAATGACGGTTTTGTGGCCATCAAAACCGATAAAATAAGCTCAAGAACGATCCCAACTTGGCCTGTTATAGGTCTGGCCTCAGTAATCATTTAGGTACCCCTTTAGACGAATCCGAAATATGGCAGTGGAATGTTCATCTGAGTTACTATGTGGTAGACAAGGCGACACACGCAACTACATGGTGTGCGACCTGGGCATTTCCAATTCAATTAAGCGGAGTTGCTTTAGTGACGAATTGTGGAAGTGGTATGGGGCTACCACAGTGTGAGTAAGGCTATCAAGTTAAGACAAAATTGTACGCCAACGGGTTGCTACTCTCAACATCTTCTGAAAATTTCAACCTTTTCCTTGTTTATTATATAATCGCTGATTTTACTGTCTGGATATCAGGACAATCATAATCCCTAAATCTGCTTAATCTTTAATGAGTGCGGGTTTCAGTCTAGCGTCACTCAGACGTCCAGTTTCGACTTAACACACTATAGCTCTGTTGTCGGAGATGAAGTAATGGTGGACATAAAAAAACTGGTTTCTTTAATCACAAGATTAATACTGTACTGAGGGTCAAATAACACGCTTTACATGAGCTACGCAGACACAAGTCAGTTGCTATTTAAGCCAACACACTTAAACTATGAACTGGAGAAAAATCCGTAGAAATGCTCCCTCCCATGAAATTTTGTGAAGACTAGTATGAACTGTATTGTTCTTAAGGTTCAATAGTGACTCTTAAGAAGTATTTGCAATATGGTGATGTGATATGACTGTAGATACTCAACTGCGTGCGGGCAAGATATTAGACCTGAGATAAATAGTATGTGACAAACTGTCACGATGTTCCAGAATGCTCTTTGGCCGATAGGACGATGGGGAAAGTGTTAAGCTTTAGACGGACGAATGTCGTCAATGCAGTTCCACTACTAAGAAAATTCTTACGGAGTTGGAACAATTAGTAACGGAGTGCATAAAATTACACCGAAGCCAGAAGCATCGATATAAAGGTACATAAATTCGGCTCACAGTGTAGTACTCCCCGCCTACTATTATCAAAGAATGATTGTGTATAACAAAGAATGAATCCACACATTGACAAAATTGGTTAAATTACAAAGCGCACAATCTCGCTCTAGTACCCTGTTAATTACTCAAAAGAGTGGAAATCGTAACCACGTTATTCAGTGAATTGAACGCACCATATGATCCATGAGTAAGTACTGAATAAAAAGTATGCATTTCGCTTTCGAAACATCCGATTTTTGTATGGACCGACTCCTTACTTTAATTTCGTTTCGGAGTGGTCACATAACTTCAATTATTTATACTCCAGTCGATCTACGATCCGATTCGTCATCTTAATGATATGTTAAGTGGAAACCTAACTTATTTGGTTATTAAATATGATCGATCGTTTCCTACACAAAGTCACCGAACGATTCACTGTGCATGTAACTTTATAAACCAGACGGTCTAGAAAGGTAATCGATCCGCGTGGTCTTGTCAGCTTGATATACTAGCCAGCAGTAAAATGACAAATTCTGATCATGTTTTTCACTTAGCACCAAAATGAAGTAGACCACTTTGGCTACATTCGACTCTCAAACAAGTGTTGAAAATGACCTCAGCTACTGTTAAATTTTCTTCATCTGATTTTAGCGGTTTAGTCAACATTGACGAAAATTGACTAGACCGTTTAGGAACTGTACAACTGAGACAAATTGGACGGGACGTAGTTAGAACCTAACATAGTGCCCATAACCAGACAGTCAAATGGGCAACGTCACATGAGTGTCTCGTCCGACAACAGAGTTACTGCCAGGCCGGTTAGGAGTAGACGGCAACCGGCACGGACCGTTTACAATCATCAATCCAACAAGGCTAATGGGTTTACGATTACTTATAGTTGATAAGAAGTTTGGTTTATATTAGTTGAACATCACTGGAAAACGCCCCAAGCTGTCGCATTCTCATAGATTCCCCAGTCAACCCCTTTCAAAAGGAAACACTGTGCACGAGAATGGAGACACAGTATCTGTCCTGTCAACTTCATTCCAGGACTACACGACTAAAGCTTCTTTGCAAGTTGAAATCACAGATTTCGTTAATTTGTTCAGCGATCATATGATTATTGACGAATAGTAGGGGATTCTGATTTTCATATAAACTGAATATCACGCACAACCGATCGTGCCCGTTGGTCCCTCTTTTGAACAGAAGCAACAGTCTGGAGTTTTGCTCTCGTTACAGCCCGTCAGTAGTGGTACATATCACTACCACGGCGTGGACTACAAATCTCGCTATGCTTTCATGGGGCGAATGTGTTCACTACCGCACCGTTAACTTCAAATTAGGTATGACCGAATTGTCCTATGTGAACGCTCAACCACATTCGCTTGTGATTAATGCACTGATTGCCAGATCGCCTTGAAAGGAGACACAGTAACTGTTGTGTTAATTCCAATCAATGACCCTACGATCGGGATTTCGCTTCGAGTTGAAATCTCAGAAATCACTTAACGTCTTCTTTACGTCGAAGTGATTGCTGTCACTAAACCTAGACTAATCGTGGGTACTCATCATCCAGTAACAGCCCCCAACAGAAGTAGAGTCAACACATGATCACATGACTCACTTCAATTTAATCAGTTTGGATTCGCTTAGATAAGTGTAGCAGCCAGCAGTGAGCATTTGTGGGGGCGTAAAAAAGGCCATAATCGCAAAAACAGCGCACCACAAAACTTCTGCCATCACTTCTGCAATTTATCACATCAAAAAACACTTTATTTGAGTCTGTTATAAACTGCACTTTGAATCACCACTCCCATTTCGATTCCATGTACCAGCCAGGAAACCGGGGTAGGGGAGCTGTGCGAACTGCATCGCGGATGCGTGACCGTTCGTTCTCCACACATACAGAACTTTCCAGCTTGATGACACAAAGCGAACCTCGATCTCCCAATGGTTTTCGATACTCATCCCCAAACGGACATTTTAAGACCGGTTTCGTATTTGTTTGGACCAACAACCTTTCGTGTTACCAACCACAGTTCTCAAACCCTCGGTCACCAGTTCTGTGAGGATTGTTTGTAGTGGAGAAATTTTGATTCATTTGAATTATAACTTGCTTTTCATCTCTTTTATGTAGATAGACACAATCTATCTCGGACTGACAGTTCCATACTGGCTGCGGTCGCAGGGACTCAGACTGAACCAGTGTTCAGGGTCACTTAGCGAAGTCTGGAGATACGGGTTGAACACTCACAGAGATATCTGTACTTTCGAACATCCTTCTTGAGTCAGTCTCTAAAAATTGACTTCCAGTAAAAAAAAGCTAGTTGCTGCTGAGAACGATCACAGCCCATCCATTTACACGTGCGCCTACGGTACACGCGCTGTGTCTGTTCTCAGTTTACAACCACTGAACACCTATGGTCTAAGATGAAAATGCCTCAGCTAAGAACTGCAGTCGGGGGTTGCCAATACAAATCAGGACTTGACTGGAGAATGGAATGTTGTCCATAGGCCTTGAAGCGATAAACCCAAATAATTTGTTCCGACAGATCATGTTTATTTTGTAGCATCGTACTGAAACATCAAACGTTTAACAGATAGCTGTGAATAAGTCGATCACACATTCGAATCATCCTGTTGTCCAAAATAAAAGGATTCATACTGCATACAGTGAGTAATATGAACAAACAGATAAGTTGGCTGGTTTCACTCGGCCGAAACGGTATAGAATGTGATAGATTTTTAGGAGACCTCATAATATCACACATAACAAATCTGGAAATGTTTTTACGATAAAATTGCAACAATACTTCGCGTCAAATAAGAAGGGGTTACTTCTACAGAAACGTTGGTGTAATTTGACCCATTCCTTGACTGAAGAGTCCAAAAGAGCTGAAATAAAACCAAGGATATTGAAGGATATTTGGAGTGTGAATTCTATCAGTTTAGAATGCAATATAAAGAGATAACTTCTGAAAAAACCCCAATGATGATGTGGAACAGAGTTGTCATTCTACCGTTCAAATGGCTGCTTAAGAACATATCAAGACGTGTTAGTCAACTACTAAACGAAGTTGGACTGCACGACACCGAGTGTCGATCGTAACAAGTGCTCGTGTCATGACAAAAATGGTAACTGCTTTAGCTTTGTACTTCGTATATACTGAAAGGCTGTAACGTAAAAGTGTATGAAGAATTTAGTCATTCCAGAACAAACAATAATAAACTCCATGTGGTCTGTTTTGTTTGAGGGCGCTGTTGTTTCAGTGCATCGCCAATAAAAAACTTGGTCAACAGTGTTGTATACACGTGACGTGACATTAGTGGTTCGTAAAGATCATTCAGCCGTCTCATTTGACGACAGTGATAGATGAGTCCATTGAATAAAACATAACTCATTATTTTCAAGTTGAACATCACCCACAATTGATCGCAGCTGTCGCATCCCCATAGACTTTCCAGTCGGCCCCTTTCGAAAAGAAGCACTAGACTCGAAGCACTAGACTCGCCTAGCAGGTTTAGTGAGATCGGAGATCTCGACCTGTCTAGGAAGTCCTAATCGCGGGGTTATCGATTGGAGTTAACAGACAGTAACTGTGTCTCCATTTCAAGACGATCGGGCAACCTGATCATTACTCACAAGCGAAAGTGGTTGAGCTTTCACATATGATAATTCGGTCGTGCCTAACGTGAGGTCAATGGCGCAGTGGTAAACACGGTTGCCTCATGAACAGCATGTCCGTGGTTCAAGTCCCGGCGGTGGCGATGATATGCACTACTGACGAGCTCTAATGAGAGCGAAACTCGAGTCTAGTGCTTCTTTTCGAAAGAGGCCGACTGGAAAGTCTATGGGGATGCGACAGCTGCGATCAACTGTGGGTGATGTTCAACTTGAAAATTGACCAAATCCCCGACTACTCATCAGTAATAACTCATTATTGTCTGTTCACGTCACCTTTCTGTTCTAATGGCTAACATACGTGGATAGACCCCGTTAAGTGGTGATCAACCTTAGCGGATGTATTCAACTTTTCCTCTTCCCAGAACACACGCGATCATCAAGCATTGTGGATGTGAGGTCTGGAACAAGATGCCTACACGAACAAGGACTCACGGATGAAATGGTCGAAGAACGAAATTTCATGCTGTATTTCAAAAGTTAGCCCCTCTCGGTCAGCAACAGAACTAGGTGTGAGTGATTTCCAGACACTATTATCTAATGGAGCTATCGTGAAAATTGTGTTAAACCTCATTCATAGAATGTGCAAACAATTGAAATCGGTTGGAAATGACTTCCAGTTCAAATCCTCCACCGTCAAATACCGCTAAAAAGCCAATCCTTGATCACTAGTAGTAGGGATAACCATATTCCCATAATTAGCAGTATGTCATTTGTGTCATCAAACCGCAACGTACAAAGATTTCAAAATAAAACTCGTTCCTATATTGTCATGCAACGTTTGGGATTAGTGAACAAGGTAGAATATCCTGTAGTTAATATTCGGCCCACCATTCTCACATCGCGACTGAACTAAAAAAGAACTATGGATTTATACGAACACTTCAGGCGTAGGACCTTTGAGAAGTGGGCTTTGTAATTGTCTCGGAATTAGTTCTGCTAGCGTACAACAAGAGAGAACATGTTAGGGAATACACAAACCAACAAGTGCGCTACTGCTAATGATGTTCAAGTGTCTCAGATGCGGCATTGTGACTTAGGTTAGTTAAGTTCACATGTTGCGTGTCCCGACATGATCTCTTTTTTAGGTTGAACTACTTCATTTTGCAACCGCATTAAGATTGTGTTCATAAGTTACAAAATTATTTCGGTTGTCGATATCCGCCAAGTTAGGTTATTCAGTCGTACCCCACAGTGTATGATTTAGCTCATATTTCAGAAGCAGTCTGTCAATTTCGGTTTCTTCAGAAGCGTTATTTACTCAGTAACCAAATAGCAGTTTTCCTCCGTGTGGTCTGTTTATTCTACCGTATTGTATCGTATCTGCCATAGTTCACTTACTCAATACAGCTTATGGATGCACTCTTAGATAGATGTAAAGCAAACAGTCGATAAACCACTTAATCATCCAATTGATCATCTATTCAAAAAATCGATGCTTTTAGTTAATGTAAAACAACATTGTCAAATCAATATTATATGTGATCAGTTGGAAGACCATGATAGCAGTTCTGACTATCATTTAGTGTTTAACAGACAAAGATTCATGAGGTATTGTGACATGTCTACACAAGTTCAACTCACTTTAGTGAGTCGGTCTTCGAAGTAGTTAGCTAGTAAGTATTGAACGAGATGAACACTGACAATCGGTTCACACTCTGGCTGACCACGTATCTTGTGAAAAAACAATTCAGTCTTAGTCAGGTCTGTGTAGCAGCATTATAAAATTACGTTCAATATAATCCCGTGGTAATTGCCGGCTTTTCGAGCTTCGCTTGGGACTTGGTTTGGTTCTGCCGGAAACTTACCAGTTGTGTAGACTGTTCATTGATTAAAGTGTTTGGAAAGCATAGGTAATAAGACTAGAAATCATGTTATGAAGTGATCAGAATTTCTTCATTCTGCTGTCAAGCAAATTTCACTGTGTAATAAATGTTGGGGTTGGAACATTTGGAAAATCTACTTCCCTGGAGCAACGAAGGGGGCATTTTCCGCTGTTTTTGATCGGGTACAGTTATACTTTTGAGGATAACTAGTTTGACACAATAAAAGTTTGGAGAGAGTTCAAAATCTAAGTGCGTACTATGCGGTCCAGAAAGAACGACAGACGAATTGTATGACCGCTTCCATAGAATTGATTCAGAGGGTTAACGGTTCTAAACGTACAAATGTGTGCGAAAATGCTGGATGACAATGAAGGGATAACTCTGTACGAACAAGTGAACCTTGACAATGGACCGTCATACATATGGCAAGCACACTTCACTGTAGCTAAAACAGCTGATTAGAAGCGCATGTGAATGACTGAGCGCCAATTCACAGTTCTGCACTGATTCCAGTGACCAGGTTGTTGAAGTAGTTTGATTGGGTTCAGGAATGTATGAATGGTACCTGTGCTTGGAGGTGCCAACTATCAGCAAGTTGACGACAAGTTCTAACAACAAGTTACATACTGGGTGCACTCGGACGCTGAATGAGTTTTCCCATTTAGCTGAAAGACTCATTTCAATATGTAACATCAACGAGTGATGAAATTAGTTGGACGCAGCAGCTCTCCGAATAGCTGATACCGCTAATGGAGAAGTTTATAAATTAAATTGGAGTCACTTCTGATATGTTATCAATGCGGTAGTCCCCTAGTGTATTTGAAAATACCAGTGAGATACGACTGAAGTGTCTTCGCCAGGGACAATTCGTCCACTTCTCATCAGTTACCGCATCGAAACTGTTGGAGGCTATTTATAGTGGGCAAGCCTGACAACAAGAGGTGAAAGCAGCACGTCTGATAATCGTAAATCAATGGCGTTTTGCTAACGTTTCCAGAACTGTTGGTAAAACTTTGTATTATTCACAACCGCAGACAAACAACCCGCCAGTTGACTCCGATTGACGCGATTAAGCCGATAGAACCCATAATTAATCTACTTGGAAACAATGGACCACGGACACACGCACATCACGATCACACGCACCTACCTCATTGACCGGATCTAAAATCAATGCCTCATTTGAGCATAAATTTTAGATCTGCCGACAAATTTTGGAAGGAGCAAAAGATGGTTATGCATACTTCAGCCTGTATTATACTGTTAAGGACAAAGTCGTTAGGAAAAAGAATGTTTGAGACAAGCCAGTTGAAAGAAATCGGCAACTACAACAATATGAGCTTGAAGGGGAATGAAGTAGAATAAGTACAGAAGGCTGATCACATCTCATCAAGCGCACTACATTCCTATCACACGATATATCAAACAAACAAACAAACAGGCGAACAGTGATAGCAGTCGTAAGTTGAATGCAGTTTTGCTCTGTCGTAAAGTAGTCAATGACCGAACTATTTGAAGTGTTTACGGAAAGTATGCACGTGTATGTCAAACATACTGTTAACATCGACCGCTGACAGCTCTGTCGAAACAGAAGTTTGTAAGACGTTCTAGATTTGGTGTATCTGGACGCATAATAAATGGTACCAGCAAGTCACATAACTTAGTTTACGAATCACCACCAGGGATCTACTCTTGAAGTGGGGAATATATATAACAAAAACGTATTTCGCAACGGGTAGCTGGGGTTTTGGAAAATCTTCTGTGCAGCGATTAGGTCGACTGTGACACGCTGATAAAAGGCTGTTAACGAACTCACCTTAAACAACATGACCGGATAAGATGAGTAACAAAATGCTTTAATCGGGGATGTCACTGTCCATCGGACCATTTCAGTAGAATATACATATTGCAGCGGATAGGGACAAGAAACCTGAATGAGTAATTGACAAAGAGAATGTTTCAATGAGCTAGATTTCATAGATTGTG
>JTDE01001189.1:144099-156081 GCA_014338405.1 Paragonimus skrjabini miyazakii
TTTCGTCGTGAGAAGTATACTACGCACAAGTAGTACACTACTCAAAGGCGATATTCATAAACAAAAGTGCAAGCTCCCAACGCCAGGAAGACGACGAACAAGAAGAGACTATCCGAATAGTGTGCATGCGCTATGGGAGAAGTTCTTCCAGGACGAATGACAAAGTAATGTCACCCAATGTATGTGGATGAACGTCCGTCGTGAAAATGAGTATACGCGTTTGTAATCTCATTTTTAATATGACCTGTACGGGAGTTTGTGAATTCGCAGGTCAAACGTTTTTGGCGGTCACAACAATAGATGGCTTTTAGGACTAAGCATTCTGAGCATTTGAGTAAGTAGTTTATGTCACAGCCCTCGTGAATTGATGTTCATAAGATCTTTCCAGGCTCTGTTCAGAACTCTGTTCATGACACCAAAAGGCAAGTAAGTATGGCGAACAGAAAGGGGTAAGGTTTATTCGTGCCAGTCCGAATGAGCGGATTAATCGACAAAAGACGGATCGATCGCAAACTTACTCGATACGTTCGACGGCCTGTCGATTAACCAATACAGCTTCGACCAATAACCGCAACATGAAATGAATACTGACTTGGTTTTATCAGTCATTTAAGCGCAGGTTACGGAAAGACAGTGTTTGTTCAAGGTGATAGTTTTCAGGTAGTATTTGATACGGAGTGAAGGGTGACGATGTTACAATATATTAACCACGAGCTAATTCACAGTAGCCCAACGATTTGAATACAAAATCGTTTGTACAGTTTTTCATTTTCTGTGTTATCCTGCGTTAGGCCTCGAAGGTGTGTTTTCAAAAACGAGAACAATGAAGAGTCTATAGACTGCCGGATTTCCTGTACAAACAAGTTCAACATTAATGGTCCCGGGACATGGGATTGTGGAACATCACTAAGGCTACAGTACTCCGCACAGACGACGTGGTTGATCTTTGCAACAAGGCGAAGGACATCAGAGAAGTCGCTGAGTCCCAGCAGTGTAAATTCATCCATTCTGCATGGTCGACGATGTCGGGTGCTATAGAGGACTTCAAACGAGAGGTCATCTGGATGAAGAATACAGTAGACTGATATTATACGATTAAATTCCGTACGAATGTCGCTGCATTTTCACGAGTGCATATTACAGACCATCTATATATCACTTTGAGAAAGCGGACAAGATACCAGAGAAAGCCAACTGTGGGATTTCATAAACGTTGTCACTACCGTGGTAGCGATAACCCTACAAAAAGTTGCTTCAGAACACAACATGAGTCTGGACCTACAGATAACAATAGCTTCAACACAGCACAATATTCATCCTTATGACGTTGAGTAAATAAAGCGAAATGCTTTTGTAGGATCGCATTGGTGTCTCGACATTAGAAAATGACATGAGATGGATGATGCAAGCCCCTTGTTCCTATGCACGGCGGTCAAGCCACGCGTTCATAGATAACATTGGACTTGGGTGACTCGGGCACCGATTGTTACACACAGGGCCTTGTAATCCGGAATGTTCCGAACAGAATCATTGGATAACCAGACGGCGATTCACTGTTTGGCATGCATCATCGCCCTCAGGGTGAAAGAGGAAAAACACCGGCTTTTTAGACAGTGTGTCGGGTCGAATTCCTACGTCAAACATCGGTTCGAATCTGACAACAAACGGTTTCGGGTAACCCTTTAGCCGTGTGGTGGTCTCTGACAGGGCCATTTCTTGTTGAACCGTGTCTTTAGTGCAAATGCGTCGGGCCCAGTTAAACAACGTGCACCTGAAATTTTGTTTATAGGATCGGGGTAAAATCCTTTAAAGTGCAATTACTGACTTTCCCCGGTGCTGTTGCGATGGTTGCTTCGTCGAACCGAACTATTTACATTTCGCTGGATGCATATATCAGTAAATAAGAGACTGTTTAGATTTGACCATCCATACTGAAAGAGATGTTTGGGTGCAAAGCGTTCTTCTGATTCATTGAACGCTGTGCTTATTTGTCTGTGATCAGAAAAGCATCATCGACGTATCGGTTGTATAGTTGCGCTGGAGACAACTGTTCTGTTACTTGTTGCTCAAGCCTTATTACGAACATTTCTGTCAGAATAGGGCCGAACGGGCAAATTCGCTGCTACTTCTGCAACTGTTGGCTTTCTCTGGTATCTTATTCGCATTCTCAAACTGATAAGTAGGTCGTCTGTAGTATGAACTCGTGAATATACAGCGAAGTTTGTCCGGACTTAAGTCATACAATAATATTATCGTTTTTCAAAGTCTTGACAGGAAAGGGATGTTCCAAGATATCGTTTACTGGTTCACCTCATTCACCACTGGTGTTTCTTGTCCCTGGACAGTGAGTATATTAATAGCGCACAATATTTCCTTATTAAATCCGCGTTGGTTGTAAAGTGGTAGTGCAGTCTTGTTGGTGATTATCACTCATTTTCTGCTTACCTTTGGTGATCACGACGCGGACAGACTGAATACGATGACCATTTTAAACACATGGATAAACCTTCCATATTTTGGGAAAAGCTTACTTGCGTTGTGAGACCACCTGGATGACTCATGAAGGTTATACTCCTGACAAATTTTGATCAAAAAACATATACAGCTTATACAACTTTACTGAATTTCTATACAGCTCTTACAAATGTTCTTAACACAAGTATTGTTCTGCAGATTCCTTTGAGCTTGCAAACAATGTATTGACTGCTTTGCTAATTAACTTTGTGAGCTTCCTGGCAAACTGGTGTAGTGTCAACACAAAGATACGGTCAGACTCTGGAGGTTTGAATCAGTGATGCTTTGCTAGAAGTTGAATGACCTTGTGTAAAGAATAATCAGTTTTAGGACATCGGTAGTGTAAATCTTAGATGCGGGTGCCAGAATAAAGTAACTGGTAGAGAAAACGCCAAGATATTGAGCATGAAGGAAGTTTGTAGCTCTCCCAATTGATCTGTTACTTCTGCCATTTCAGTATCAGTGGTAGGTTACAGGTTTACTCTTGAGTATTCTCATTATGGTGTTACAGGATGATTAAGAGATACTACTGAACTTTTGGACGAGATGTAGATGATGCTGGCGTTCCTCATTTCTGGAAGAGACTGTTGATTGTCTGTGAACTGGGAAGCACCCAAATTTATGTCTTTCTTGTTGGCACATATTATAAGCAAATCGGTAGGTGGTCTGCAAATTTCATGTATGACTGCGAAGACGGCTACTGCATGTAGGTAGTTTAAATTGCTCATGCGTTTATTTTCGAAGTGTTTAGAGAAGTCTGGAACGTGGCTGATTGTTTTGAAGCTAAGTTGGGCACGTGACCCTTGAAGTATCGCAGAGCTCGCGGAGTTTAAATCTGTTGCTGTCAGCTTGAGCTGCGTGACGCACAGTAACACTGTGAGGCTGGTAACAAATGGTTGTCAAGTCATTAATGCACTGTCGTTTGTATTTTGCCTCAAGGTGCCACAGTTCATGTCAAATGAGTATTTCTGAGTACCCGTTCATGCCCGTTACTATGATGTGAGACTGCAGGGCGTAGTCAAATGTAGAGCGTCATTTACCAAAATAACATACTGCGCGAACAAACGAGTTCGAATCATTGAGAAACAGAACACCATAGATCATAGTGCTGTTGTGTCATCTATACTGACTTTATGGTCCAGATTAACCCAGTAAATCCCGTGCAGACGTCTACACAGATCTAAAGTGGGTTTTCTAACTTGGCATAATTTGCTTGCTGGAGAACCAGAATTATTTCAACTTGCTTCCTGATGCTGAAGGAGGCATAAAGTGAAAATGGGAGTACTTTGAAGCAGTGTTCTGAGAAGGTCGTTGTACATGTTTAATGGTTGGATCAAGGGGACCCACATTTTCGCAGTGTTCAGTGAAGAGAGTCTTGGTGTATAAGTCCTCGCCAAAACCATGTGTTAACCGCTCTCAAGTAGTTTAAGCACTGTAACGGACTGACCGGGATATGAAGTGGATGTTAAGCTGGCCAATTTGGGTGCAATTATGCGTATGTTGGTAGTGATCGGAGCAACGTGTTTTCGGAGTGGGACTTAATGTATGGGCTGTTCGGATCCTTGCATCGTGTCAGCAAACGAGTGAAAAAAATGCTAGCCCATAACTCATCCACGATGAGTTACCCATTCACCAAACTACGTGGGCATCTGCCTGGGAGAATCAGAAGGGGTTATAGAACTTGGGTAGGAGCAGGGTATCATTCGTGAAATCTGGATAACGGCAACCGACAGGATAACACGATTAGGTATTTCGCGGTTCCCTAAAGAGTTCAGCTGAATGGATCAAAACTCGTTCGTCGGCAAACGTTGGCTATTCCTGAAGACAATGCTACTGCATTACACACTCCAATCTTGTGTGAGAAAAAAGTGACTTAAATTTCCCAAGCTACTCCGATAAACAATTGACCTAGTTGATCGATACGTAGGCAGCTAACACCCAGCTAGAATTCTCATACGTGAGCGATTGGGATGACAAAACGAAGTTTAGTCAATATCGAGGTTTGTGCGCGAATGTTTATGTTTCAGAACTTTTTTATTGTAACAGCTTGATGGAATTTTACGAAAACTTTGTTTACTACGTAGTACAATGGGAATTTTGGAATCAACTGCTGATTGACTTTCCCAATTGGACTGCATGAACTAGACGGTTGATACATGGACTAGACACTGCCGCAGCACAGTCAACCACCTGTGAATTGAGCCCCGTGTCTGCAATGGAGAACAACTCTTATCCTCCTATGCTGAGGATTTCGATGGCGCTGCTGTCATATCCGGCAGTGGAGTCACACTGACATTGTTAAGGCTGTCGTTTCCTGTGTTTCCAATGAGCTCTTGCCTGCAATTTTCATATAGCAGGCCTTAATTGGTGGCAGACACCTTTAATTTCAGGCATTCGTGGAGAGTTTCCATTAGATTTTGTGACCCCTCGAGGGTACTATATTGCTTGTCGAATGAGTCGTTTTCTTTCAGAACATACATTAGAGTGTTATGTTTTTGCGGTTAAATCTTGAAACGATTGAATAATGCAGTCATTACTTCGAATCAGATAGACACCGCGTTGTGTTCCAGTAAAAACATAGTTACAACATATAAACCTCATACAAGTCCAAGCAAGCAAAACTCACCTGGATAAAACGAAGGCAAATGGACAATAGTGATAAACGGGGAAAAAGGTAGATGACTGAAGTGCAGTGTGATCCTTGTGTCAAAGATGGGTAAATATGAGTACTAGAGTGTCAAAGTTTTGGCATATTTAGGATACACATTGAGGACATCAAAGTCACACAACCGTTTTGCCATTCACACCAACTGTATCAAGATTGTGTAGAAGCTACTTGAGAAGGATTTTGCTTATTTTCAAACTACATTAGTCCATTTTCTTGACTGACCTGTTACAATACTCACTGCAACAATGCAACTTTTGAGAGGCGCAGAGGTATTTACTTAGTGAAGGTGTTTTTTTGGTGGAGAGTACCCAACTCGCATGAAATCGGAACGAAAGGACTGCAGAGCAACTGGCAGGATAATCTGACCTTGGAAGAACAGACAAACTAAACGCGTCCTCCTGTTTTGTACCTCGGCCATATCAAGACTGTCCTTGTTAAATTCAAGTTATGTAGATCCTCCAAAAGTAAGTATACCGTTCAGTGACGCTCCTTTGCTGCTTATTGAGGCAACTGTGTTGGCAACATACAATGATCGCCGTCGAAGTAAACAGTTATATTTCACATAGACGTTCGAGATAAAGGATATAAAACGAACTTCCAATCGATATGCATTGCACTGTCTATCACTTGCTGTCGTGTGGTAGCAAGAGATACTGTCAGAAAATACCAAATACCTGTTAGTCGAACAAGTGGGCTCTTGACTAGCAAGACCACGCCACAACCTCTGCTTATTATGAATTATATATTCAACTTATGAATCCACAGAAGAAGAGCAGGTTTGAAAGAATGTCGTTCACTGTGTTCACTGTTTCAGAAATCTTCCAAAATTTGGCTAAACACGGCTTCTTTCTTTCTGTTTTTTGGTTAAATGACCTTCAGTTCTTATTACAATTGTATATTATGGACCAGAACAATATAAATGATATACCGTGCGCACATCCTACAGTAGTTGCAGGTGAAACCGACTGTCCGTCAAAAGAATTCTCCTCACCGTGTTGGTAAACTTATCGAAATAAGTCGTTCAGAAGTTGAGTTATTCGGGATGTTTTGATTTATCAAGTTCCGTAAAATCTTTTCGTGCTACCTACAAGTGGGTCATTGTTAATCGTATATACTTCCAGTTCCGAATGAACGGCCGCATTAGTTGCACTAATAAAAACCACTTTCGGAGGTTTGTTGGCCTCAGTTAGTACTTGTCATGTCATACGGACCCAGATAATCGCATCTAGAATTGTTACGTGCCAATAACATTACATCTTCTGCAACACTGCTTGCCGGTGTGCCGCCATAAAGTCGAATCAGGTCACGCCAAAGTAGTAATATGTTTTATGCATCCCGAGACACAGAAAAAATTGAGAAAGGATCACGGAAACAGGTAGTATGAGGGAGATGAAGCGTATTGGTTAAAGAAACCAATTCACATACCCTCCTGCAACTCCGGTGACCGCGGTCCCGTGGTTTAGTGGATAAGTGTTTGGACTGCAATCTGCCGCTTATCTGAGGGTCGTGCGATTGATGCTCTGGCGTGAGTGGTGCTGCTGAGGCCCAGCTAGGTCGAAACAGCTGTCCACCACTTCGATGGAAGTTGCTGAAACCAACTGTTTCTTAAACCACTTCTTAAACCCTTCTAGGACTATGGTGGGTGCCTGTTTGTTTGCATGTCAATCACAGAACGGTTGATCGGTCTCAGCTTATGAACGGAAGGTGGCGTAGCGGCTAAGGACATTGAGCTGAAGATTACCTATGTAGCTCATGTCGGGGAGACAGTGTTTGACATTCGTCACTACCGCAACAATATAATTTAACAGAACGAAGACCGCTTCGTGGGAGTCATGTTAGTAACGTAACGGAGGTCTCGGATAGTTGTGTACAGTGGTGGTGGTGTTCGTAGCTCGAATTGATGGTTTCGGTATTGGTATGTTCGTTGATTTTGGTATTCAGATTTCAAACGTTTCAGCATCAAGCATGGTGATATCGTCAGTGCGTAATTGTTTTAGCGTATAGTTTTTGAGCACCAAAACAATTACGCACTGATGATGTCACCTTACTTGATGATGAAACGTTTGCAACCTAAATGCCAAGCGTGGCAAACGTAAATGAGGTCAACTAATGTTTACAGTAATCTGGTCGGCGTGCATCAGTTTTTTGAAACATCTAACAATCTCGCTGCATTCCTACAGTTTTTGGACCGGACATTCTCCACTTTACTCGTCAACTTGTCAAGAATGCAAATCGATCATACCGTGATATGATTACAATGATTCCAAACCCAGACTTAGTCTTCTAAGTCATCAGCTGTAATGGAACTCGTTTAGGCCAGTGTAAATGCGCGGAATTGAGGCGAAGTTGGCCAGAGTTCAAATTTTTTCGTGACCGGTTTTTTTCTTAATTGCTTTATTGTCAGTTGTCTCAGATAGGTCTGGAACTATTTCGATGCAGAAAGAGATAACAGTTCACCATGGAAAATTGTATGTTTATAGGGCCGTGATAGCTCACAGTTTATGAGGAAGACCCTGCATTTTACGGTGGTCAAACGAACATTTACTTGATGAATTTTTGCCTTAAATTGGCAACATCAACCCAAGACTTGTAATTATACAAGCTCCAAAATCCATCTACGACAATGAGGGTGTTCCACCTTTTGGAATATAGACTTCCGAAATGTTTGATAACAGTCACTGTTGATTATTTTACCCAGCTTAAACTATAATTTAATAGTCGAAGCAATGAGCCGTGAGATGAACACAACTGACACCACTTCAGAGGACGGAAATGACACACGAATTTTGTCCACTACCGAGTTAGTAGATTTGTATAGTTAAATGTGATATTCGGACAAGTGTATGACAGTTGACGGTTATAGGGTAAACAGGTAAATACACAGAACAATAATGTATTAGCACTTCAGTTGCATTCTTATCGATCCGCATAAAGAGACTCGCAGTCATTTCTCACATCTTAGCTGTCACACTAGATCTATGCTGTCACCTGATGCATGCAAATGTCTGGTGTGTTCTGATGGGCTGCTTCGGCATAGATACCAAATTCTGGGTGACTCAACATCTTTTGTTTATCCAAGGCTGTGCATGACAGTGTTCAAGGAACCAAATCCATGGCCTAATTATGAGACGGATCTCATTTTGGCGAATATCGGTATCCAGATTAAGGTCAATGCGTTCATCTTAGAGGCCAACAAGTTTATATTTACTATACATCACAATATTCCATTCAGAATGTAAATGACTGAAGTTTTGACATTTTACTGAACAAAAGTAAGTCTTTCGACAGTACTGACAGTTGACCTTGGATGAGGTTTTTAGAAACCGACAGCCAGCTAACACTTTACGAGAAAGCATAAGATAGCTAGGTTCGGGTTGCATCATTCCTGTTTCAGTTATATGCCCGTAAATACTGGCAACTTTGTGCACTCGCTGGGTGAGAATGCACCAGAGAGTGTTATTTGGGTTCAGTTATGGGCATATGTAACCTGCGAAACGGAAACTTATGGTCTTGCTTGAGTATATTTCCGTTAATGCATGCAACGTACTAACTGGCAGTGTAAGCCTCTCACTTACGCTGACATACCATTGGGAAATTTTCCCAGCCGGTATAGCTAGTTTACTCAGGCATGTGTAATTTGGAATACACCTTGAATCATTCGTGATAAGTGTCACCATTTTATGTTCAACTCTGGAACGGCTATTTTGTTGATTACTCGTGCAGGAAAGCAAAACGTAGAACCGACATCCAGGACGGTTGGAGGTCATAGTCTACTGGTTGACGGTGTGAAAGAATGTGGGGGTACGTATTGGCGGCTATATCGTAAAGCACCGTTTCATTGTGTCCCCAGAAACCAGGCAAACGATCCTTGGAACTGATTATCTTGCCGCAACAGATGCCTTGATTGACTTGAAGCTCAAAAAGTTGTCGACCAGGTATGGCTCCCTGACACTCACAGGACAGCGACAGGATAGCGTCAACCAAGTATGCACAGCTAAAACCCCCAGTTGCACTGCCCCCTTGCTCCAGTCCACGGTCGAAAAATATGCGGAAGTATTTACGAACGACGATGATCCGTACGGATTCTGCAACTGGATTGCACATGAAATACCAACAACCGGAACATTTCGACCTCACGGACCCCGCAGGATACCAGTTCATCTGGAGGAGGAATTAAAAAGGCAAGCGCAGAACATGCTGAAAGAGGATGTTATCGAAGAAGCCAACAGTCCGTACAACTCGCCTGTTCTCCTGGTGAAGAAGTCTAACGGGAAGTATCGCTTTTGTGTGGATTTTAGACGGCTGAATGAGGTAACACGGAACAGTGTTGTGCCAATACCGTCCGTCGCTGACATTTCTGACAAGCTGCAACAGGCGAAGTTGTTCACAGTTTTGGACTTACGATCCGGATACTGGCAGGTACCGATCAAACCCACGGATCGTGAGAAAACAGCATTCACGGTAGGCGAAAAACAGTATCAATTCAAGCGCATGCCGTTTGGCCTATCCGGAGCACCGTTCACATTTCGACGCCTGATGGTTCAGCTGGTAAAGCGACTGGTTAATGTGGCGGTGTATGGAGATGATATCGTAATATACAGTAACACGGAATCGGAACATGCCGCCTACATAGATGCTGTCTTAAATCGCATTAAGAACTCAGGACTCCGGATCAACGCCGAAAAGTCGCAACTCGGACGGTCATCGGTGGTGTTACTGGGACATAAAGTGGGTCAATGTGAAATCAGGCCTCTACCAGAGAAAATATTGACAATTAGAGAGGCTGTGGCTCCGAATTCTAGACGAAAGCTGAGACAATTTTTGGGTCGAGCAGGGTATTACAGTCGGTTCGTGAAAAACTTTCACTCCATTACATCACCATTGCATGAACTCCTTCGAAAAGACAGGAAATTTGAATGGACCGATGGCGCCCAGAGGGCGTTCACGCGAGTGCAACAAGCGATGAACGAACTACTCTGAAACTTCCGAATGTAAAAGAAACGTTCATGGTAGCAGCAGATGCCAGTGACCGTGGCATCGGGGCAGTACTCAAGCAAGGGGAAGGAGTAACTGAATATGCCAACAGGGTCCTGACCCCAACGGAGCAGAAGTATTCGACCATTGAAAAGGAATGTTTGGCAATCGTATGGGCACTGGACAAGTGGAGGCCGTACCTGTTGGGTCAACAGTTCCACGTGGAGACGGATCACAAACCCCTGGAGTGGATCAGGACTGCGAGGGACCCGAGAGGTAAATTGGCCCGATGGGCATTGCGTTTACAGGAATATGACTTCACGATC
The DNA here is from genome assembly GCA_014338405.1 of Paragonimus skrjabini miyazakii. NCBI lineage: Eukaryota > Metazoa > Platyhelminthes > Trematoda > Plagiorchiida > Troglotrematidae > Paragonimus > Paragonimus skrjabini miyazakii. Next base: position 154,582 of record JTDE01001189.1, read on the forward strand.
AATCATGTGCCTGGTTCGAGTAATTGCGTCGCGGATTTTCTTTCTCGACCACAGATAGACGACGAACTCCCCAAAGTGACTTTTGGAGTCAACGGCTTAGTAATGGAGCAGGACCCACAGACACTAGTGCGTCTACAACATCAGGACAAGGTCCTCCGGAAAGTGATCCACGCTCTGACAAGTGGCGTGAGGATCCCCTCAAATACTAAGGATGAAGAGCTGAAGATAATTGCATCCCAATGGAGAAGAGTTGGTTTAAACAGTGCGGGCGTATTGACGTGGAAGCGTGGCGTTGGGCGCTCTTGCATGGTAGTCATTCCGAGACAACTGAGGAAGAAACTGGCAGCAGACTGTCATGAAATGGCACACACCGGGTGCACTAGGACATACAATCTGCTGCAACAAAGAGCATATTGGCCGAAGATGAAAGAGGATGTGACAGCTTACGTGCTTGCATGCCAACAGTGTCAGTTAGTGAAAAGCGACAATCGGGGAGCCCAACATCGCTTACAGCCAATACCAGTTTCCGAAATCGGTGAACTCTGGTCGATGGATCTTATGGGCCCATTTCCACTAAGCGCCCGCGGTAACCGGTACGTTCTGGTCATGACGGAACACTTCACCCGTTGGATCGAAGCGACTGGCGTTCCGGATCAAAAAGCATCTACGGTGGGAGACATGGTAATGAAGCACATCGTGGCAAACCACGGTTTACCAAAGGCGATGTTGACAGATCAGAGACCATGCTTTGAAAGCGAGGAATTTCGAACACGCATGCAACAACTGGGAATCAAGCGCATCCGGACGACACCATATCACCCGCAAACTAGCGGCCTAACTGAACGTAACAACCGAACGATCAAAGAATGGTTATCAGCCAAAGGAGATGACTGGGAGTCTGCGTTGCCATTGGTGTTATTGGCCCACCGGGCGTCTGTGCAGGCAAATACGAAGAAATCCCCATTTCAACTGATGTATGGTAGAATCCCTCGACTTCCGGTGGATCAGAACATCGGAATATGGCCAGAGTGCATTGATCCCACTAGAGAATTGGTTGCCGAAAGAGAACGAGCCAAAAGAAATCTGAAAACATCGCAGGCACGCACGAGGGAGCAATCCGCAAGGCAACGGCTCGGCAAAACTAGAATGTTCAACCTAGGAGAACGGGTGAAGTATCGAGATCATCGGAACACGGGCGCCAGCGGCCCAGGATCAAGAAAACTTCTACCCAACTGGAAAGGTCCGTATTTGGTAGTCTCCAGACGAGTCCCAGTATACACGATCAAGAAGGACGGGGAGACGAAACGAGTGCATGCTAGTGAGTTAGCAACGTGGCACGAGATGCCGGCGCGGCGAACCAGAAGATCAATAATCCGGGAGGAAACACCGCGTCGATCGAAGAAGATTCGCCAACAGATGCGGAGGAACCAAGGAACCTCAGAAGGGGGAGGAGTATTGTATGACAGGCAGTTTCGTTGTGAGTAGTATACTACTCACAAG
>JTDE01001189.1:156496-177333 GCA_014338405.1 Paragonimus skrjabini miyazakii
AGGAGAGACTATCGAAATAGTGTGTACGCGCTCGGCAGAAGTTCCATCAAGACGACAGGCAATGATGTGAATGCATATCTAACTTGCAAATGAGTATACGCGTTTGAGGTTTGATTTTTGATGTGATCTATACGGGCGTCTGTGCAATAAACGAATCCTCGGGCCAAGCGTCCTTTGCGCCCACAACACTGCTAGCTACACAAACGTTTATATAGGATTTCCTGCTAACCATAAGCCGAAAGCTATGATCCACTTCAATTTCTCCGATAAATTTGTACTACGTAGCTTGTGTAAGTAAAGCAAACGTTATGTAAAATTAGGGTTAACACGCCGTGTTTGCTGTGCCGTCTACCGGTTGTCGTGACACGACATCGACTAGGGTTTCTCCCAACAGAAAAGTCTACTTTGCTGTTTCTAAGACTCTTTCTTTGTCTGTTTACACAATGATTATTCTCACAATTCAGTCGTATTCTCTTTACCTTTCCTTCGTTTGTGTCCTTTGACTGGACATTCACACGTCTATTGCGCTGGAAATGTAATGCTCAGATGATATATCGATTGGTGCGTGATTATAGGGAGTTTGCTAAAAGTTTATGTTACTAATGGTGACATTGTGGAAAACATTCATAGATTCAGTTCTGGAGAATACCAGTGGGTGTACTCAATAGGACCAAAGGCATTTTCAGAGTTATTTTGTATTAAATCTGTCATCAGATTTGTATCCCCGTCACGTCGGCGCAGCTAAGGTAGCATAAACGTTATTGGTGTGCTCAAGGTTAGACTGTTCCGTCATAATTATTTTTTTGGGGAAAACTAATCCCTTTGGAAACGTCGATTTAACACTGCAATTTCCTAACCGTTTACCCTTCACTTAAAATGGTAACTAGCTGTTGTTTTTTGTTCACGTTCTGTGGGACCTTACTTACAAAACATAAAAGTGATGTATTGAGAGTAAACCGCGGTCGTGCTTTTCAGCGCATAAGATTCTTGGGTTGCCTATACACGTGTTGGTTAAACGAGTAGACCGTTTTTTCGGGAAGCTGTATCGTGGGTCATAACGTTTAATAACCATGAAGCGAGACCCAACAAATTGAGAAGAATGCCAAAGTTGGTATAGTCGACCAATGAGACTAATGTGATTTCGCTGCTAGTGTGTCGTTACCATTATTTGTATTGCGCATGAGGTATAATTAGTTACCGGTCAAACTGAACAACGAACGTGAGTTCATAGATTGAAGGTCGTGTGCGGTTAACATCGTCATTTTGTCTCAAGAGACTGTTAGAACCAGTAGACATTTCCCGAAATGTTTTGCTGCTTAAATGGATATACTACCCATTTCAGGTCTGTTTCCTATAGATCAGTGCGGCTCTGAAAGTTAGTTGATTAATACGTTCAGATGCAGAGTGTTAGAAATGATTGAAGTATACGCTAGGTTAGTGTGTTTGCTAATTGAGTTTATGATATTATCCACATATCGCTAATAATCACCACATCCACGAGTGAATTCTTCTAACTGGTCAAATTCAAACGTCCCGGTGGAGACGTTTGCAGACGACGATACTAATCGAGATCCCATCTTCACACCATTTGCCGAGGTAGTTTCTCGTTCAATCAGAATTGTACGTTGCAATCACAAAAGTACAATAGCTGTTTCAGTTCTGTTGACGATATACGGACACCTAGGCTGTTGGACATAATACAGACACGTAAATACTCCGCCACTTCTTCCTCTCTGTGAACACCGATGATGTCACAAGAGAAAGCATTCGTTGTCCAGTTACGTTAAGTCAGATTGACTGTACTGACGACTTCAAAGGTGTCCCGCAGGCTATGCTTTGACAACTACTGTTCGATAGGTTCAAAGATGTACGACAGCCAATTAACCAGCGCGTGATTTGTTGGTTTACATAGACCTAGAATAAGTGGACTTTAGGTGATAAATTAAGCCTGAAAATTGGGATCCCATCGGATTGAATGTGTTCGACAATTGAGAGGTCGTTTATCCCGTTTTGCTTTTTAGTACGCAGTTTTCGACGGTGCCCTTATCATGTGTGATGTTTTGTCTTTCTCATTTCTCATCTTCTTGAACGTGTCTTTTCCTATTTAGCATAGTCAGCATATTGTCTGTATAATCTATCTTATTGAACAGAGCAACTTCAGCATCTTTATTCAGCATGGAAAGAATAACGCTCTGTTTTCCTCAGATTCTCGATTCCTAAAATATGCTCTTTCTTTAGGAGATGTTTCGAGATTGAATTACTGTGTTGATATTGGCAGCAGCAGCTAACAGTCGTAGACTTCGGTTGCCCAACATCTAGTATAGAGGACGAATTAATGGCAGAAAACAGGAGAAATCGAGTCCCAGAAACGTACTTCCAAATCCAACTGTATAGTTTTAGATTGTGAATAACACAACCAGGGACCGAGTGACAATACCTCCAGATGCACTGAGGAGAAATTATGAACATACTACGATGAACTGGCTGAAAAATCAGGGCTGGATTCACCGGGCTGAACTGCTTTAGTATTACGGTTTGTTTCTTTTTTAGCCGTTTATTTTCCACAATCGGTTGAACGCTCTTTGGGTATCGTCTGACTCAGACAGCATTCACATTTGATCAGGTTAGGTTCTAAGTCTTCAAGTCAAATTCGAGCATTGTCACGTTCGTTAAGTGTTGTTGTGTTGAAATGCTGTCGTAATTAACTCACGATTCCTTCTCAGAGTTGTCCAGAAATTTCTCGGTTATTCACATGTTCCCCTATATCTGTTTAGGAAAACGGACTGTACCTCTCGTTTTCGACAGTTTTGTACTAAGCTTAACAAAGTTGTTAAGTATACGCAGCATAGTTGTCTTCTTGACATGTTTTTAATGGCTAAAACTTCTCAGAGTAGTCATCAGAATCATGGTCTAACGAACATACTCGTTTGCGGAAACCTTGAACATCAATAGCGGAGTCACTGAGGGAATTACCAGCACACTTGTGACACTTCCTATCGATTCCAACCGTACCGTCAACCGGGACTCTTTTTATCGTCCGATAGCGATTAATATCTATGCCACGGTCAGGTCTAGAAATTCAGCACGTTTTAGTGATAATTTGTTTGACTTCATATGGGTCAGTATAAAGTTTATTGTTGGGGAATGCGGATGAATGTGATATCTCGAATTTCTGTCGTGTATGGGGGATAAACATGTGTTTAGACTCGTATAATTACTGCTGAAATCTACTATCTCGAAGGTCAAAATCTTGTTGATGACGGACGTCATTTTCAGATCCTGTCTTCGCCTCACAGTGTCTCACAACATTCTGTCCCCATATACTTCATCGTTAACAGCGCTCGTTTGTGCCAGCCCAGTTTTGATCGGAAAAAACATGTTCACTCTGAAACTATGGGTAGTTGTGTCAAGGTATTTATCTAGTTACTATGCTTGTTTCTCATACATCATTGTCATGCTCCGTCGGACAAAAATTGGACAGTGACGATTACCGTCGTTTACCGGACGTGGATTAGTAGTAGTCAACTCTCAGCTGTTTCCAGATTCAGTGAAATGGACAAATGAACAGCGTTCTGAACAACAGAACGTGGAAGTTTTCGAATTTTGAGTCGTGTACGATTTCGGTTTGTGAGCACAGACCTGTCATATAATTCTCCTTGTTTGTATAAAGTATACGCCATATCCAATGTTGGGAGAAATCGAACAAATTGACCGGACTTATGTGCCATGTATGACACCTTGTTGATCTCGTGCAGTGGTGCGGTATAAAAATTCATCTCAATGTAACAACAACTATTTGTTTGTTCACCCTAAGTCAGTTTGTGTTCAGACTTCAAAAAGGTCACATGGCGAACGATCGAGAGAGAGAGTTCCCGCGATCAGTTTTCTACAGCCAAGACGTTTAGGTTGACTCGTTCTTCAGTACAGTCAGTCTGTTGCCAGGGTGATTACAACAACGGGTGAGGAAACGGTACCAAACTAGTTACTGTTAAAGAAATCGGATTAGGCCAAACTAATAATTACTTTGCATTCTATGAACTTCCATATCATAAATGAGATATTGAAAAGATTGAAATGGGAGTGGTCAAGTTATGCGACAACCGGGAACTCTCAGTGAACGTCTCCTCCAATTACTTCAGATCTAGAAGAAAAGTACACTCGATGAATTTTTTGCCAACCTATCGAGAATCATTCCGGATACTCTGAATTCACTGTATTGATAAGACTACAAACCATCAGAGGACTGTATGGAAGGGGCCAATTCGTTGATTTCCTTCGGATCGAAAGGTTCGGAATTCTTCATGTTTCCACAAGCTATGCTTCAAAATCAAGAAAACACTACCTCTTTGATGAAACCGTCATTAAAACAAAGAAAGGCCTGATCATCGGTGCACTCACACACGAAGCATTTTTAAACGATTCGCTACCAAATTAAGAACAGTTTATTGTATTTTGTTTCAACTTACGATCAGCGCGGAACCGGTGCTGTCGAAAAAACATAACAAGAACGATTAGATTCTTGTCAGAAGAGCCAGATGGATGCTGTGTAAAACATTGGATCTTGTTGGATAATGTTAGGAAATACGTGTACAACGTGTTGTAATGTTCAGGCTTACAAGATCAGGCTCAGCTAAATAGCCATGCTTTGAAAGCAGAATTAGTGTTGTGTCTGTTGAAGGGGCAATTTGGCAATGTTACGTTTGACGAAATTACCTTCAGTCTGCCCTTATTATGCCTACTCAGCAGACGGCATACCGTAATGGCAGAGAGACTTCGTTTGAACCGTAAAAGATACTTGATGTAGTAACAAGAATAAACATCTACTCGGTAAGGAAATTGCCTTTAATGGAGCAGTTTCGATGATAACCTTCTTACGAAATATCAGCAGAAGAAAAGCATCTCCGTTGTTTTATTTTTAACATGGCATCACAGTACTCATAATCAGTCATCTGGTAAAAAAGCTGCCAGTGTTTTATGCCGAAATCAGAGTAGATGTGATGCTGATATTATTGAAAACATGCTGCAGATGTACAGCAACCCAGTCACATCTTGGAGGTTGCCGAGGACTACTTGTAAAAACTCAATCGATGGAGCAAAGTTGGATACATGTAGTTGTTGCAAAGAGGCATTGGGTTTCAGGGGTCGGTTCAACGAATTTATACTCGCACTGATGACAGAATTGTGTGAACAGTACGAAAATGTTAACATACAACCGCTATCTCACGTTTTAACACATTCATCCAAAGCAAAAAATAAAACGATGATTAACATCCGGAGAAACCAAAGATATCTGTTATGTCTGAGAACAGATATTCCGCAGATCCTGTGGCTCGCAGTCATTCATGAAAGCAGTTGCTTCACAAAGTAAGCGATGCACTATCTTACACTACTTTTAACAAATGTCATTTTCTGATTTATGTGTGAATAATGTGAGTCTGTAGGAGTAGATTATCGACGTTAAGATCAGACTTTTGACAAATTCCCCTAGGTTGAGGAAATAATTAATGGCCGCTCATTTTTCCTCTGTTATTTATTGATAGAATTTAGGAGAGTTCAAGCACTACCATTATGTTTGCTGAACAAAGAAAGCTCTTTGTACCAGGTGAGAAAACGATAGGTTCGCGATGTGGATGATTGTTCGCTTCTGGCAGTTTCTGTTCATCTCCACATATCGCATAAATCAGACTATATGTAACCCTGTAGAAGTATAAACTCGATTTATTGATGATAAGAGAAACACCTATACGTCGAGTGGGTCATATAAGACTAATGTGTTTGTTCTGGGCTAAACAGTACCTGACTGCATTAATGTACAACCACGTCAACGGTTAAACAAAAGCAAAGTACAAAGGTACGCAACATCATGCAAAAACAGTCAAGGTAAACTATGCAGAATTTACTTTTCTGTAGTTATCCAACCATGTACAGAATAGTATCTTGTCCAGTCAGTCGAAGAAATGCCAGTGAAAGAAAAACTCACTAATGAAAGATGAGTTATCCGTGTGCTGAATATTAAGTAACGAGTTTGTTCACGTAGAATTGCTGCGAGAGAGATCAATGGGTTACACGCCTGGACCGCACAGACGGAGGACATGCCAACCAAATATTTGATTTACTAGTGTGAGAAATTGTGCATATCTCCAACTATTGCCATCATATTTTTATGTCGATTTAATCATCGCGTGGCTGTTCAGTATTGCATACGTTGTATTCGTTCAGACCACGATTTTGTCCTCCCTCCTAACCACAGAGGGGGAAACACCGTGATACTGTTTGAGATAGATCATCTACTCCCAGTTCTTGTGGTCAACGGCATCGACTGCGTTGTCTGTTTATCGAATAGTCCATAGAAATAGCACAGGTTTGTAAGAGTTGAATAGACTAGACGGTCTGCGTGCACTGGTTGCCAACCATTAATTTAAGGGCGTTTCACTTAGTGAGTCGTTTAGAAAAGCATCATTGTTATGAATTTAGATGATTTATCTCAGTTGCGTTGACCTGAATATCAAACCATCGAAAGCCGTGCAGTGTTCCATTTGTACAGCACAGTCCGTTGACGTAAGACATGACGTAATCAACCAATGAAGTTAACAAACTAATCAGCAAGATGGTAAATGTCGATCCTCGCGAGTATCTCCGGTTTTAGGGGCTTTTTGCCCCATAGGTCCTCAAGTTGCATGAAGTCATTCGTCAACTCTTATCCACAAGAACCACGCTAAGCCGATACGGTAGACGATTGAAACACATTGCTGATATGGATGATGGTATAGAACACCAAAGATGACACGACCAAATACGATACATTGCACCTGGATTTCTCTCATGTTGTTGAATTATCAGATTAGGATGAGGGTGAATGACTACGCCGACGATTAGAACAAATTACACAGCGACAGTCCAAGACTGACGGAAATCTGCAATTTTACACAGGTTCCAGCGGATGTCGTGATTGCATATAAACAGGTTATCATTACCACGTTGTTGTACTGATGGTTTAGACCTTGACAATTATTCAGAATTTTGTTGCCTGACTCCCAAATTGCAAGTTCTTGAATTGATCACTGAATTGAGTCTGGTTGCATCAGACGTTCAACAGGACCTGCATATATGTGTTGCAAATAAGTGTACATAATGCAGCAATAAAAATCAACGAGCAGTCTTGTCACTCATTTCCACTACTGGTCACGACAAACCATTTGATGACCTTGTTATTCAGTAGCCGTTGTGTTGCACGTGACAACTGACAAATGATTAGGCATTAGTTTTAAATGAACAGGATACTGTGTGTGTTGAATTTTTTTCTCATTTTGCGGCTGTACATTTTGAGGTACATCAGGTAAATCAGATGCCACTGGTAATTCCACTGATGTGGGAAAATCTCCGGTCAGTGAGCGAATGTGTATGGTTCAACCGGTGCTGCAAATCTCTTGATCGCTTTCCAATTGCACTCTTACGAGCCACCAGTTGTGTCTGCATGTTTTCGTTGATTGTATATGTGATTGTTGGCAGCACCAACAAGTTTCTTTGATGTGTTTAAATTTTCAACGATGACTTACGATACAATAATATTTTTGCTTGTATTCCAGTCTAGTTTCTTAGATTTGAGAACGGTCATCTTAAATTTATAAACCAGCTAACAAATTCTCTTAACTGGTCTACTCGGGCAACAAAGACGTGAGCATTTTGATTGCAGGGTTCAACTTTGCATTCCGTTAAATCATACTGAACACAACAAATATATGTCCTTCACTTCCTTAGAGTGTTAGTGGGACCACAAGTGTAGATTTGCCCCGGACGATTGAAATTGTCCACTAAGTTCCAACCACAATGCTCATACCCATGCACTCAGCCGATTACGAGCTGTTAGTCTCGCTTAGTTTGATGTTAAAATGTTTGCAGTATAATTGTCAAGTCCAATGAAAACTGAACACGCAAACGCTCAGTTAATCAGTCTGGTGCAGAAGGGCAGCAGATTATGAAAACTGCCGGAACGATCACTGTCAGACGAAGTTAGTCGTGAGACTTATAAAAATCCTCTGAACTCTCCGCTCACTAATGCTCAAGCAGACAGTTAGTATTAGTAGCCGTACATAAAATGATGCTTGTCGCGATTATTTTCAATCAGTTAAGTAATTCAGTTTAGTCCTCATATCATTGGTTTTCTTCCCGTTCTGTGCAACACTGTATGACTTATTCTATTTATCAGCAGTTATAATAGGATGAATGCTGAGTTAGAACCCTAGATTACCCATTACCCCTAGACACCATTATTTGCTCTGAGTGATTGTCTACGGCGCTTAGTTGAGGAGACTGATTGGAAAATTATTAGGAACCAATGATGTGAGTACACAGTTTGTGAGTATTGGTGAACTAGTTTAATGAGGATTGATGGCAAATTGAGTCAAACTTAATGATCTCCAAAGATTTGATTCCTGGTCTGATTCCAGTTGTGGTTAACGTGTGCATCAGTTCTATGCGGTTAGCTCGAATCAGACTGTGAGCTACCGTCGCAATCTACAAACATTTTACCATACAATTCAACAGGTTGAAATGTGGGATCTCAATCACTGTCTAATTTGTTGATTATTAGAAGTGGTCCGGTTCGTTGCCGCCCAGATGTTTGACCAATGAACATCAAACAACAAACCTAATGAGCAAAAGCACAATGAAATTCCTCTTATTCATGTACATAATGATTCTTGATTAAACAAAGCTGAGACTCAATGCACCCATGTAACTGCAATTGAAATGTTCCCACACATGATTAGCACAGACTATATCCCCATTAGAAGAAGTCAAATGGACCATCACCACTGAGAAACAGAAATCGATTTGGTGAAACACAGATATCATATTATCAGTCTTACTTCAAGTCGCCTTTACAGTGAACGTTCACACACCGTACTCGAGCATGTCGACATGTATTGAAGCAGTAGGCCCACCAATTTTCCCAGCGAAAGCACTTCCGTTGACAATTATCGTACTCCGTTGTGCAATATCTTATACAATATTCTCGAAACGTCTCTGAATCAAACGCCTTCAGACAGCTGACCACCAACACCAATTCAAAGAGGAACACAGAAATCTGAAAAGTGTAATGAAAGTTCACTTGCACAATCAAGATAAATCCAATGTACTAGGAACGTTACGTAAGTGCAAACACTGTGATTTCAGATATAATCCTTACTGTGGAGGGATTTGAAGCGCTGAGTTTGCAGATCAAATCCATGTCAGCACAATAACTTCGAAATAGCAAAATACCCGACACGTGCCAGTATATCCTAAAAACCCGATGGTTGTGAATCATTCAGCCACTGTACACCTACAGCTAAACAATAGCATACTGCCTCCATTTCAGTTAGCAATGACAGACTGTGCGGTTCACGTGATTAATTATTTTAGTCACAGAACCAATAGTAGGAATGGGCATAACGAAAGCATGGTCAAATGCTGCATAATTAAGGTAAGCGAGCCCACTGTTGTGCCAACCACATTATGTCAGAAATTAATGTTTGAAAACGGAGAGTTGAACCAAACCACTAGTGGACACCCTTCTCATTTTGAGATGGATACTTTTCGGTCTCTAGAATGCACGTTTGAATCAGTCAAGTTGAGCCTGTTGGCCAGTGATTTGTGTCAAACAACCAGCGTCCAAACTTGTCCCCGCTGTTTTAAACACTAAAAAATCCTTAGAATTGAACATCATTATACAAGTGAAGAGAAACACTAGCAGATATTTGTGGTCTCGTCTAAATGTTTTGATGTATAATCCAACTCCCACCTCATACTGAACCATAGTTACAAAATGTCTCATCGGTGTTCAATGAACTGAGGAAATTAGGGTTTAAATTTTACTCGTTATTATCGGATCCACTGTGAGTGCTACATATTTACGATTTGGACCAAAAATTTCGTGTAAACAGCCATCACATTTTCAAAAGTTGACCGTTTTGCTTTTGTGGTTTGGGAAAAGTTCGAACTTGGGAGCTTAATTGCACAGTTTTAGTGAATCTGTTTTTCATGAAAAGGATGAGTGCAGTGAAAGAAAAATAACCAATAATATTCTGAATTTGTGCATTTTGTTTTGTACATTTATCTACCGGTTTTGCCCAAAATTTCGTTTATACTCTGGATGAGTTTGACTTGTCTGTTATCGTCCTATCGCATCACTAGGCATGGAAATCGGTGAGGAACTGAGGAGTCTTATTAACTACAGAAAGCACGAAGAACGATATGACTCTTCGGCTTGATGTAAACCAACCGTACGCACAGGAACAGGATTTTGCGGGTAAAAGAAATTATAGAACTCTGTCACATGAACATGATGTAGACAGAATATCAACATTTATGATACAACGTGACGATAATATACACACTGTTATTAAAGTGAACTTTGGTAAACTAGTCAAATACATACTGTAATGTTAGGACAACTCTCCTCTTCCAGCACTCCACAGTAAACCGGTTTGTGCTGTCCAAAGAAATATTTTTCGCCCTTCATTGGTTTATGGATGGTTTAATTTTCAGCTACTTTGCCTCGCCTGTTTGATTATTTGCTTACAACCAACTACATTAGCTTACTGCTGGGTATCGCGTTGTGTAACTGCATATTCAGCTGTGTTTTTCTACGATCTAGTGTAACGGACATAACCAGTGACTTCGAACTAAGTGTTTGTGATGGTTGTGTGAGCTAATAATGTGGTAATTATAGGATACAACACATGTAGTGACGGGACGTCTTCTGAAAAGTGAGTAGAGTTGTTGACCTATATACTCTCAATCTTTCAAACAACGATCAAACTTGTTTCCTGCAGTGTTCTGGCGAAAACAGTTTCCAATACCCATCAACAAATTTCTATTCGATCATATGGTTCAAGCTCTGGGGATTTCTGTCACATGAGGTTCTCTGACCAAAACAATTCATGGAGGGTCCGCTTAATGTCGTGAATGCTGGTTAGCATTCACTTTTAAAAAAACTACATTTGATTTCAGGTACATTGAAACAGATCAGAATCTTGTTCGAATATTCACTGAACGATAACCACTCCTCAGCATCTGCTTTCAGTGTTCCAACGTGACCAAGTGATTGATTCGGTGATTTACTATATATGCAAGCATAGCCAACTACGAACACAATAGTTTCAAACTGCGTTCCGTTACGCATGACCAACTTAAATATCTTGTCTTTTGTCGGCGACGGACAACGGTTCAATGATACAAACATCCAAAGTTGTATGTTGATCGAAATCAAAGAGAATTCAGGCATCACTCTGCAACTGACCACAGCTGATTGTCAATGGGTTACCAAACGGAATCACGAGACTGTGATGACTCAGCAACGAGACTGCTACAGACTGTGACTGGACGTGCATATTGCTTCATCTAACCAAAACAATAGTGAGCCAGTTTCACCAAACAGTTACTAAATGATTGGTCGCATTGACTTGAAAACCACCTTGAACAATTTTGTACAATCGACAGATACTGTGACATAATTCGTCACAATTATATCACAGTACAATTATTGTCCACTCAGCCGCATGGGAACTAAGAGAGTTGCTTAATCACTCATAGAGATTTGGGGGGTAATTCATTCAGTTACGCGTATTGAACAATTCCAATAACACCTATTAAGACGATGTGGTTGGTGGGACTATATTCCGAGTACAAAAAAAGCGTTGGAAAAGGTGATCAAGAGGATTAGAATTGATGCTGTTGTTAACTACGCAGCTTGTCACATTTGACGGACAGTTTGTTTCCACATTCACCTATTTTTTTACATATCTGTTGCTTAATTTTGATGTCACCGTTTGTTTTTCCTTTGAACGCAGATGTATAGATTGCTATCCAAAATACGCGATATAATTCAAAGTGGATTAACTAAACAGGTGTCCACAAATAGTCACCAGTTACCGGGAAATGACCCCATTAAAACAATAGGGCATAGATTAAGATGAGAACGTGTCAAGCAATACCAAGAAGGAAGTTTTAACAGACAAACAATGATGGTTATAAAACGAAAGAAAGCAAACATTTTGTATGCAGTTATTATCGTTTACTGCACATAGCAAAGACAAATGAATGCAAATAAAGGACCGACGTTTACAAACAAACCAAACATACCTCAACGGATTCATCGCTCCGCATCACATCAAACAAACGACGAAAAACGTACCAGACGAACTTCAACGGATCCAACACCAGTGGTTCTGCTTATGTTTAGTAAACCTGCCGGTCGTTTCACTAGTTTTCTGTCTACTCTTGAGTTAAATGTCGAAACGCGTACAATGTTTATTTCAATATTTCTTAATGAGTATCAAGCTCGTCTGCGTTCAAAATTTCTGTTAGATATTACTCTGACTTCACTTTAACTGAAAAGCCTGACAAAGCAAACTATGCACAAACCAACGCCCACGTTGCTCAGAGCGTTTCAAATGGGTTGCTCAAACTAACATCACAAACCGAGTGCACTGTATTCTTCACGAACCTGATCAAAAGATACTTTAACTTGATCCGCTGCTCATCGCAGCAGTTACGTGGACTAACCTAGAGGGATAAAATGACCGAGAAGATCTATCGCCCGTTGCCATCAAAGATAGCGTCTGCAACCATTAGGTTGATTGGCCACGAGACTTCTAAACGAGCAGCCGACACCCACTCGCTTTGCTCATTCGAGCAGTCAAGATCATCATATATCGCTGTTTCTAGACCACTATTCAGTTTCACCCAATTGGTGGTGGTCACAGTAAATAATGCCGGTTGCGCAAAACGTTCAGTTGGAATGCAGAAAATGTGAATCAACTCCCTCAGATGTGGAACCTGATTGGTTGACCAACTGTTCGCACATCCCAAGCATTCCAGTATGCGGGCTGGTGAAAATACGGTTCGCTCACACGATCACTCCACTGGATATGGACTAATCAATGGAGACGAAATTGGTCAACTACAACAGCCATATCTGTATATTCGTCATTGATGGGCTGTGTTCTCTACTCAGAGAACAACAGGACGTACACAGACAAATACAACCGGAAGTCTTCGAAGCCACGGATAACACAGGTTAGCGAAGGCATCACCTAACTTTGTTATCCCGGTAATAAGGTAATTTTAAGGTAGTGCTACCCAAATATATAAAACTGCCCACTGTCTCAAGTGGAATGCCCGTGATAAAGAGTGTAGTAGTGGGAATATTCCAGTCTGGAAGCCACAGTTTGTACTATGAGGGCTTGAAGCTCATTCCATGCAGACCAGTCGGGTCATTCATCTTATGCATCACGGATTACATGTCTTCGGCAGAGAGGTTAAATAAGACAGTGTCATCGACATATTCCATGTCGGTCATCTTAGTGCTAGCAGGAAACTTAACTTCAAACTCACCAGATTCCCCAAGCGCACCTATTAGAGGTTCGCCCACGAAAAGTTGAACCGGAGGGGGTGAGCGGACACCCTTAACGATCACCAATAGAGGTGACGAACACCTGAAGCAATAGACCACTAATGCTCACCCTACTTACAGAGTGAAAATGAAATGATCTGAAGAGATCAATGTACTCTTTTGGATTGGGAGAGTAAGACTACTCAGTTTACCTCTCGACAGTAGCTGTAACCAACTATCCGTTCTCGATGCTGGTCCTCATTGATTTATCCCACGGTTGTGAAAACCACGGCTTGAGGCGAGATCAGAGAAGATTTATAAGGAAAGTCTTTCAACAAAGCTTGGTCATCATCCAACCCATGAAGCTGGGAATTTCACATTTTGAAAATCGCTAAACACAAATTATTCCGCACTCTTATTTTGCAGAAACACTTGCATGAAAAGAATCAGCTGATATCCGCGTCTTTTATAGAGGTTGAGGATTTACGGAAAAAAAACGAATTTTGGATGTTGAATTATACTGTTTACATTGGAAATCTGCTGTCATTTACATGGATAAACGAGAGGTCAATGGCCAGCAGTTAATTTTTCGTATGCTGATCACTGTGGAATAAGACGAACAGGTAATCGCAACTGCGTTTCAGAACAATTCAAAATTTGAATGCAAAACAACACCTTAGTTGATCATATCCGATCGTGCATGTTACAACTCACGAGACTTCTCAGATTATGTCAACGTTTGTGAGCAGCATAATTAATTAGGTTTTTACTTCATGTGCTCGTAACGTGACACCGATAATCCGCAAGGAAAAACTGTTCGACATGTATTCCATCTGTTCATTCAACGATAAAATGTGCTACAGGGACGAGGAACTCCCCATCGGCCAATCGGTTATGCGACTTTATATGAGAAAGACAATCTTGGGGAGGCTGTAAGCATGGTCACTTCGTACGCCACATTTGTAGACAGCAGTTGTGCAGAAATGTCAGAGATCAGGTGTTACAAAACATATGGAGAATTGAAGGTCTGCTGCGTTTAACAACTGTACAATAGCAGGATCCGATTTATATTAGCAAAAGGTGTAACCGAATTTAGGCATGCGGAGTATGACAACGTTTTATGAAATGGTACGTCACTATGAATGTGGATTCGTTGTAAGACAATTGTATAACGTGATTTTAGACAGGAACCTCAAATCACTGATAAACTGCGAGCTCTCACGTTCAATTTTTGGTTTCAAAGAGGATAGTGAGTAATACGCAATCAGTCAGTTACAATGAAGCGTAATGATTTTGAGCTCGAATGCTAACATACTTCAGATTTGAGTCAACTAGATGCTCTATCAATAATGAACGAGTCCCACACAGTTTCGAACGAGTACATAATCGTGACCATCAGTAGAATGGAGAATGAAATCATCTGATGCCACTCAAGCAGTGCCGACTACAGTCAACCATGTTACGTCTGCCATTTGAGAAAACACACAACCATGTACAAGGATTTCCATTAATAACGTAGCTGAGTGGAGAACTGCAACGACTCTTTAGAAACAGAGTGGTTACCAGTGATTAATTCATATCATCCACTACAAGTGGAACAGTGATTTCAATGGCATCTTGCCAACCTGTGCTGAGACAGTTTTATGCATTTGAACTGCCAACTAGTCGTATTAAGTCCATGACATCAATGTTTTGTTTATTTGCATGCACCAAACGCTACGATAGCCAAAAGCTGATCTCACCGTTCTTAGTCAACTGAAAATCTGACGAGGTTTCGTAATCTCGACTCTACTCATAACGTCTGCAGCCTCGTATACGTTGACTCACTAAATGCAACTAGCTATTATGTTGTGATGGACTTTCATTCTAATTGGCTGCGAATGTTCTCAACGGAGTAAACAACATTGTTCAGTGCTTCAGCTGTTGTTCTGTTACGGCAGGTTGTTTAATATGCATCGTCCCGACAGTGGTGCGAGATTCACGCCTAAGTGATTCAACCTATATTGTGATTGACAAAACGTTGAAAGTGTCCATTTTCCAGTTTATCATCCTCAATCCAACAACCACGCGGAACGTTTTGTCGATACTTTTGGACGCGAGCATGTCAAAATCAGAGGGCGGAAAGCGACGAGAAAAGTTATTCAACTTGTGACTCAACGTGTCTCGTTCAGTTGGTACATGACGTAATTCAAATGTACTGGACAATTTCACACCTGGAAGACCATACCATAGTGTCATTCATGAACTTCGGTCTCCGTGAAACAATCATTTCTGCGAAAAACATTCGTATGGAAAGAGATTCAGTGACTGATATGACACTTAGTAACGATTGTTCAGCGTCGGAGATTGAGCGTATGTCGGGAACTTCAAAATTGGAAAGCTATAGTTTGTTTAGGTGAAGCAGAACGTTAAATGATACTCCAAGTTCTATACGGTGTCACTATGAGCACCAGGAAATGGATTCAACACGTGAACCATATTCGACCTTGGACGGAAAATACCAACGAAATGGATGCCATCCCAATATTGTTTGCTACATTCAACATATTGATAGACACGTTCGGTCAACTATCGACACCGCATCCAGTTCAACTCCACAGGCATCACCCAACAATAGAATTATGCAATCCAAACGATATCCTACTGCAAGAAGGATATTAGTTAGGCCATTTCAAGTCAATCCAAATCGATTCGCTTATGCGTATCATTGACCTTTTATAAAAGGACAGTGGTAGAATCAAGGTCCACCTCCGAAGTCCAATGATTAACTGCATTGTTCCGATTAATGAAACGTATGTCATTTCTCATTGATCCGCTGGTGGTTTTGTCCCCATTGATTTGTCATCCCATGAGTGGTTACTTGCTTACGATCAACCGTATTCCCTTGTCCCTGATTATCACGGTTTTTGGGCTCTGTCACCAATTTCTATTGACCGTACGCCTGACCTGGAGTTTCTGCCTGTTCTCTACTGTGGTGGTGACTGAATCTAGAGGTTTTGCGATCTATCCTGTTAAACGGTGTAAAAAATTATTTATATGGTCATTACTGGACATAACAAGCAACACATATTGTAAAATCTTGACGAACAGCTTGTCTAACAATTGAATAAGATGTTCTACCCTAACGCAATAGGCTGCACAGGAGAAATCTGCATACCCAATAGACAGAAATATGAATTACCATTGAAGATGTTAGACCATCCTGTTTACTTCTGGCGATCAATTTACATTGAGTATGAGAAAACCAGTAGAGATTAAATTTAAATAATTGCCATTTACGAGCCTCAGAATGGTCGGTGACACTTTCTTTGAAGGCAATGACTTATCATTAAAAACTAGAATCATTTACCAAAAGTTATGTGCTGGTTCACCATCAAGTATTAAAAATCTGCCAACTGACGACATCCAGGGAGAAGAATAAGCATAATCAGACAATTACGACGAACCTCAAAAAGGACTGTCACAAAACAGGGTGCAGTATGCTGTCATTCGGTAATGCAACGTACCATGTCATGCTTTGCAGCTAGTACGTTTGCTGGTCTAGTTCGCACGCTTCTGATGCATATTTGGCTTACTGTCTAGTAGGACAGGTTGAGAAGAGTTTGTAACCGCATCCAAGTGACAATGGTAATTTATTGTCAGTTTTCATATATCTAAACAAGTTAACGGTAGTATTCCTTCAGGTGTTATTCACATTGATTATATCGACCAGTTGATAGAATCCGTCATCGGTAGTAGCATAACAGACTATAGCGAAGAAAGGTGATTGATGGTGTTGTTCTAACTTAGTTGGACAATTCAGCAGAAGTAATGATGCATTAAACCAGTTTGTTCATTCACCCTTCGTCTTCTTGGAAAATTAAAGCCTAGTGAATAAGAAAACCGTCATTAGCTGAAGCTTAGGTGACCTGTGTTACAGAATGAACCCATGCCCGGTTGAGGAGCATGGATGTGGTTACTTCAGTCCCGCGTTATTCCATTCAGTGACACCTAACCATCGTCGAACATGGTGCGTTTAAACACAAGACGGTTGAATACTG
The DNA here is from genome assembly GCA_014338405.1 of Paragonimus skrjabini miyazakii. Taxonomy (NCBI): domain Eukaryota; kingdom Metazoa; phylum Platyhelminthes; class Trematoda; order Plagiorchiida; family Troglotrematidae; genus Paragonimus; species Paragonimus skrjabini miyazakii. The sequence continues at coordinate 173,912 of JTDE01001189.1, forward strand.
TTAGAACGCCCACCCTGTAACCGTTCCAAGGTGCCTCCGTCGTGAGAAAGAAAAAAAAAACTATTGACTCAGTCTTAATTAGCGGAACTGCTCAAATCGGTTAGGACTTTCTTTACCGCTATGCCCATTTGCGATTCTAACTCTTTCCATGATGTGGTGGGAATGTGTGGTCATGACGTGCCCTATATATACCTTGTACTTGTCGCCTTAGTCACACCCCGTTTTATGGCGGAACAGAACTATTTTGAACGCGTATTTTGGCTTGTCTTGGGAGCGAATACGGCACAGTCGTGGTACTATTCGGGACCGAGATTTTCGTGTGAATTACTACAGGCACGAGAATCCGATTTTATCCAGCGCACCACTATACCGAGATCGAACCAGCGTACCGTTTAGGAGGACTTACAACAATACGCAGACGGAATTGGTGTGGATATGGGACTGCTGGCCACAAACGAACTTAATGAAAAATCTCATGATCTTCTACTTGATGACATGGATATGAATACAGGAGTGGTAGCCAAATGGGGACCAACAATATACTCAATTTTAACTTGATGAGAATACCTGTCGTCAAAACGGTGCCATCGAAATCGGATCGCTGTCAGTCCCGTTGGTGGCCGTTTTCTGTGAGAATGGGTTAACAGCAGGAACTGAAAGAACAGACGGACAGAAATCTTTATACGGAGTGGGACCGACTTTCGTTAACAGTCCGCCGATCACAGTGTGTGTGTTTCCAATGAGGGAAAATTGGTACCAACGTGTGCGCAAACATCAAATTAACGGAACGTATTACTCTATTGTTCATCATTTCCAAGTCGTTTGGACTAAATATGATAAGGTCATCGTCAGATGACATTATCGGGTTCGATATCTGTCATTGGGTCATGCAACTGAATTAAACAACCAATATACTATCCACTGGAGGTGTCGGTGACCGGATCATGTGCGTCTTCACCATTCGTCGTTGGCTGGCGATTGATGTTTTATATTCTCTGGTCAGTGAACATTGCGTATTTGAATGTTCAGCGATTCACTTGTTTCCATTTGTTACTATTCTATTCAGTTACATTGATATGAAAGGGTTATTTTGCAGTTTATAATCTGCAAGTTATTGTTGTGATTTTTCATTCCTCTACCAAATCAATAGACGGGAATCAAATAATGATATTCAAACTGAGGCAGCTGCGTTTTGTGGCCCACTGAACAGTTGGCTTTCTTTCCTAACGAATCGATCAATATAATGGAGAAAATTCCCGTCAAATGCTTTAAAAATTAGGTTGAACGTTTAGAAAAATAAACTCACACCGACTCGATGCTGAGGCGTCTCGGTTAATGACCTGGTCTACTACCTGGAGCACCTAACCTCTTTCATCTAGCGAGGGAAAGTGAATGAGTAACCGAATCCAAGTCCGGTATATAGAAATCATCCGTATGGCTTTGTAGCTTAACTAACGAGGCACCAGTCGAATGATGGCACGCTGTTCTTGCTGCTGGTCTCATCACAATCGAAACTGTAATTCATCAGAATTGGATACTCTCTACATTAACACTAAAAACTAGATGTAGAACGTCATGAACAAATTAACGATATCTCAACGATGGCACAGAAGCATTTTTTAGTGGAATCATCATTTACATTCGCGAAAGACTACTCTGCTATTTGGCAATAGAGCGCAATTTGGTAAACTCAGAATCAAATCAGAGACTGTCACCTAACCACGAATTTATGTTTGCCGTGTTGTCTATTAGGGATAACAGGGCAAATACTGTATTCACATCTAAATCAATCCGTCCATCTCAGTACAACTCATAGGCGAGTTTTGGTGAAGTGTCAGGATTGCTGAATCAGGCATGCATACTATGATGTCACGGGGTTAAGGACCAGTATCCATACCTCACAAACAAGAAGGTCAACATTTTACTCTGGGTTAGAATAATCACATGTACAACTGATGAGCTACCCCAATAATTGTGAAATGTCAAACCCATAGTTCTTCATAACTCGAACCAGTTCAAACCTTCATCTGCACGAAAAAACCGCAAAGACGGTTGAATAGAATTCGATATGGAACTTTAAAATTCTAATTTCAGCGATATATTCCGATATGTCTGATTTGCTGTTGCTAGGGAACGCTACCAGATCGTTCAGACTAAGACTGGACAATTATGAAAGGGTTGAGTTCAAATTACTAGATTCAAATGGAGAAATGCGACCCACTAGATAGCACGATAGCATCCATGTGTGATACTGAATATGCCGACGAATTGCCATTCGATAGAACTCTATTCAATTTGAAACAATCTAAATCCCCGAAAATCCAAAGAAACTCGACGCAACTTAGGTGTATAGGTTTTATAAGCCCACTTGGTGCTACTCTCAGTTGTGCACGAATATCTTTGGTCAAGACAACTACCAGTCTGCTTCAGAAGAGAAACAAACACTAGGGAAATACCTGGAGTGGTTTGGGTGATCCCTTCAGAAGGAAATCTTTGCACTGCTTGATCAATCATAATGCTATTTCACTGGAAGTGGTGTGATCCTAAACAAGTCAGATGTAGCCTATTCAACCTTAGTGTGTGTCACGTCGGACTATTACAGCAATACTGCTCGACGCTCCACTTTGTGGATGTGAGCAAAACGTCAAGCACATGGGTACTCCTACGTTTCAGTTACACTTCAAGTTATTCGTATTCACTCGTGAAACAAACTTACCCTTGTAAGAGACATACTCCTGTTTATTGCTCACGTTAACTCGATTTTCTCTCTCATTTTATACTTTCGATATGGTCCGCCAATCGTGAACTTTTAATTAATTATCCACTACTCTGCTCTGTATTACTGCCATCTTTTCATCGATCGTCCGTCGCGCAAACTAATCTGATCCAACTGTAATACGATCTATCAGATCAGCACGTGTGTGTGTGTGTGATTTTCATATAGCGATTATAAACAACTGGATGGAAATGATCTGAAGGAGAAACGTTTCAACGAGGTGGTAGTTCAGGTATTTTTCCAAATTCATTTCGATTAACAGTAAGTGTGACCGGTGATAGCCTGACCACAAACTTCTATTAATGGCTTATACACGTGTGTAAGTTTAGTTCGAAGATTCTTGTTGTACACTCTGTGACAAGAGTAAAAGATCACTCCAGCTTTGAGTAACATGTTACTTAGTAATAAAAAACGACCGCCGCGACGGTTTTACAAAACAAACAAACAAAATTTAACCAACATAATCCCAAGATACCAACTTTTATATGCTGAGTGTGGAACACTTCCCGCTACTATGCATTTCATCACATTGGTAAGCGACTCCATTCTTCTAACAGTTTATATGATGAAGTGGCCACTTATGCGAGCAATACTCAGCTACACCCAAAAACCTCTCCCCATTTTCCACATCAGTCAGTTCACATCC